>MKEJ01000414.1:0-16183 GCA_001753735.1 Embelia ribes
TTATCAGTCTAATTCCTAACACATACTAACGAATATAAATCCTCGGACCCATTCACGTTGGGTACTCATTTGCATTATAGCTTAGGTTAACTAGGGTCGGGTTTCGATAAATGGGGATGCCGTACTAGGTGTCTTAGCGTCCTATTTCTACTTGACCCATGCTATCGGGTACCACTCAATCATTTGTGCTGATTACACTTTCATATTTCCGCACCCTACTGTACAATTGAATACCTAATTTCGATAACTTCCCACGTCACTATCCTTAGTCTCCACACGTGATGTTCATCTAATATCGATCATTTTGTTTAAACTTTATTCATTCGTATTAGGAGTTAACCGTCTAAGTATCTAACTTGGATTTTATTCCTCTGATAGGTTGTTAATCTATTTCTTTTCCACCGATACTTCCTTACCAAATTAATGAGGGGTGATACATTCCCAGTTTTAATGAACTCCAAGATTTATATATATTCTACTCTCCAATTTATAAGTTTCTATTCTAGGGAAAGGAAGGTTTCCTACACATTAATATGTTTCCTCGCAAATAGTATTCATGGCCATAATTATTTTATACAATAGTATCTCTTATGTATTGTACGTGAAGTTCTCAAGGGTTGGCGCCTAACCTACTTTTCATGCTATCCAAAGATTATATTCCACCATTCCTCATGGTTTCATAAATTCATAATGGTTTTTAACGCACCAGGATTCCAAATAAATCTTCTCAAAATTTCCATAAGTCGCTACATTGTGTTGTAATGCTTAAAAGTCGTCAAATTTTCAAATAAAGCGTGTAAGCGTCCATACTTTAAGACGTCAAAATGACCAAAATTTCAAAGTGCACTAAGTTTACTTAGGCGATATTCTAACCGTACATGAGTGCTTCCAATGAGCTGCAAGGAGGCCACCAAGTACACATGCAAAACTATTATCACAGTGTTTCCCCAAGTCTTCGATATCACGTGAGCAAAACTAGGTAAAAACTGGAAATAAGTCACATGCAAATTGAAATTCTTAACAGTCTGAAGGGCATATCTTTCGACATATTTGCTCCGTTTGAGGAAAATTCCGGAGTATTACAAGCTATAACTCTTCTAATCCAATGATTGTCTCAAAACTTCTCTAGTCCTGACTTTATTCGGTTATCCCCCAAGTCATTTCGTCGAATAATGGAGTTTTTCAAAAGAAATTACGTCAAAACTGAATAATTGCTATTAAAAGCCAAGATTAGGCAACCTATTGTCCTTGCGTGCAAAGTTTAACTTGATATTGTTCTGAAATTCAGCCAAAACATAGGGAGAGAACTCATCGAGGATCATTTATGAGGTCCCAATGGCTCGGGAAGGGTTCATCCAAAACATAGGTGGTGTGGCGATGAATTAGAGGATTTAATACCAAGACAAATTTAAGTGCCAGTTCTATTTCATTATTTAATTTTTGGAAATTCCAAATATTAATGAAAAAGTGACAAATCATCTAGGCTCACATCGTACATTAAAAATTTCTAATTTAGGAAGTTTTTAAGTTTTCTTTCTGCACTTACTATTATTTTACAAATTTATAATCCATATTATATTATGTGTTAATATCATTTATTTAATAGTGAAACAACTGGCATTTGAATTCATATTTATTATTTAAGTTTTTAACCTTTTTAAATGCTTAACTTTTATTTAATAATGTGTATTTCTATTTAAATATTTCCTTTAGTTTAATATCTATTCTATCAAATAGAAATAACAATCTAATATAGTGTAGTATAAAAAGGAATGACAAAATGGAACAAATGAACCTATTTGTGATATTTGTCATTTGATTTTTATTGAAAAACGTTTTTAAAAGGTGATTTATTTTATTTTTTTATAACTTTTTTGAGTAAGTCTAGAAAAGGTGAGGTTATTAAAGAGGGGTGATTCTATTGATATCATATTTCTTACTTTTGGTACCATTTATTTTTTATTTTTGAAACTTATTGACATTACACCTATATGATTGAAATTGTTATTGACACCACTTTTAACTTTTAATTTATAGGATATCAAGGGCAAACAATTTTCTCTATATAACTAAAAATATAAATATTTTTTCCCCATAATTTAATCCATCTCTCTCTCTAAAAATGGTAATCTAAAACCCAACGCCCACACTCCTTACCAACCTCTTCTATCGCCACAAATATGAACTCCGCTATACACCATTCGCAGTCATCGTAACTCCCCACACGTCACACTTGCACCACCACCGCCGCTACCGCTCGTACTTGAAAAATCGATTATGAAAAAGTCTAATAATTGGATTGACTTTATAAAATCGAACATAATGCAAATATTTTACTTTTAGAAAAATGATTATTCTATATTCAAGGAAATTGAAATTATAAATGCGGTTCGGCTTTTATAAGATCGAACATTATCACAATATTAGACATTCACAAAGTTGATCCTTATGTTCGACTTTATGGATATCGATTCTTTTAGATTTTTTTTATTTTCATATAGTTAATTCTTATATTATGTTATTAGTTACGTTTGGCCACAATCGATTCTGTGAAAAAGCGAATGGTGTATTACCATATTTTCTTTCACAAAGTCGATTGTGACATTGTAAATTAGGGTTTCAAATAATTTGTTCCCACCATTTAAAATCAAAATTTTTATGAAATACATATACTTTATACATAAATTGATATATAATTATATATTTTTAAGTTTGATTGATAGAATTAGAAGAGTAAAAAGATTGTATATTTAAGTAGGTTTTGCATGTAGAAGATAAATTTAGAGATGGAGAGTAAAAAAATAATGTGTTTGAGATTGAATGGAAAATATGAAGTGTTAATTACAAATTTTATTATAAAAAAACAAAAAATAAAGATGAAGTTTTGAAATTTTTGGTTGAATGAAGAAAAAATATTATTGGAAGAGAAGTTGGGTGGTCATTTGGATGTGTGGTAACAATTAAGATTTATATGATGCTAATAATACTAATTTAAATCAATAATAATTGTTTGTGCCAAAAATATTTTTAACTCCATCAGTACAGTGCCAACATAGTAACGCTAGTGTGAATAAAATCACCCACAAACAAACCATCGTAATCCACTCCGAACAATTTGGTCTATGAAACACTAATCATTAAATAAATGAGCCAATTAGCAAAATATGTAGATTGTAGCTTACGGACAGTGCTAAGTAGCTTTAGGAGATTTCAAAAGTCATTAGGCCTTTAGATTCACTCAAAGGCCGTATTTTCTCTCTCTCTCTCTCCCCCCCCCCTCTCTCTAGGGTTTCAGTTCNNATATATATATATATATGTACAGACACTTGTATAACTGCTTTCTCGCTCTGTAAGTGACTAATTGTATGTATGTATATGCAGGTGGGGAAATACTTTTTGGGGCAGTACTACAATGTGCTGCAGCAGCAGCCTAATTATGTTCACCATTTTTACACCTCCTATAGCACTATGCTCCGCACCGACGGCACCACCCGCCTCACCGCCTCCTCTTTGCCGGTATATACATATATGCGTATATATATGTGTGTGTGAACTATTTATATGTTCCTTTATCTTATCTACCGTTGTTCAATTTGTTAAAGCATTCACACTAGTCTTTCTATGAGGAGGATTTCTCCAACTATTTGATTTCCCATTTGAGAAATCAAAGATGAGAAAATGCTCCACATTAGTATTTCTATATTTTTCAACCAAAATAAGAAAACAGTGGTTAAGATTAGAGAAAATATTTTTATATTTTATTATGCAATGTATAATTATTTTAATAACTTTAAACAAATTTAGAGAAAGCCTGACGTGAATAATTTCTGTGAATGCTGTTATCTGTTCATATTAACATTTTTAGCAACCTTGATATAAAGAGCTGTTTCAATTTCCCAGAAACTGCCTTATTAGCAAAATAAGAAAACAGTGGGTGGGTTTTGTCTTGTGATGTTTGTAAAAAATGTTTGAGGTTGATATTTCTGGACCAAGTTATTATGATGTTTTTTTATTCTACTTTGAATGGTTTGTGTATGACTTATTATGGACTTTTTCAATTAGTTTCAATTTTTTTCCATCATTTTTTTTAAACTTGTTATGTGGTTAGCAGTAATTGTTGTGACCTTGATAAAAAAGAGTTCTTACAAGTTCCTAGAAATTATGACACTTGTATGTTTGGAGACCCTTACACTTAAATCGTTTCAATTACTCCTTGAACTATTTATAGGAAGTTGTCAATGAGAGAAGAGGAGAATTTGTGTGCCTTCGGTAAGGGTTTGAGTTTGATCTGTTTGGGAACGAGTTTTGCTTGAATTACTTGGCTTACGAATTATAATGGGCTTGTTGGGTTAGTTTTCAATTTTTGTGCTTTGGTGTTTCCATTCTCTTTGCTCTCTATTGTTTCTATCTACAGCTGTTTGTGTCAGAACGGAATTCAAATGGAAGAATATTTGGGCAATCATCTTAATAGATTGTCTGAAATGAGGCCCTCTTTAAAGTGTAATATAACTTCATATCACTTAGAATTGGTATATATGAAGTTTCATTGCTCCTCCCACGATCAGAATTTTTTATAAACATACATGGTTATAGTTCAGTATAATAGCTATGGGGTCTTGAAAGTAAGCTTCACATGTGTCTTTTTAGACGTTTCACTTCTTTTATAGGACTTATATGTTCCAAAAAAAAATTCCTTCAAATGCTAGCAGCACCTTCTTGCTGGTTCTTGTTATATACATCATGATCATTGATATTTGTTTCTATTCAATTGTTTTTGCTTTTCTGGTTCTGTGCTGTAGCAAATAATTTTTCTTTTCTTTGTGGCAGGACATTCATGACCTTGTTATGTCTCTCCATTACACTAGAGTAGAAATTAAGACCGCACACTCTCTTGAATCGTGGAATGGAGGTGTCCTTGTCATGGTCACTGGATCAGTGCATTCTAAAGATTTCAGCAGCATGAGAAAATTTGTGGAGACTTTCTTTCTCGCACCACAAGATAAAGGGTACTTTGTGCTCAATAATATATTTCATATTATTGACGACGAACCTCTTTACCGCCAATCAGTTTCCTGTTTAGGCCAAACCGATCAAGGTTACATGTCAAATGTGTCAGCTACTGTTCCAAAACCTGGTATATTCCTATATTTGTCGGAAGCTCTTTGTACTTAGCATTGTAATATTTCATTCAATAGTCATTTTAAGTCCTGGGATCTTTGCAATTCTACCAAACCCATAGATGTTCTAATCATATATTAAGTTTCATTGATCACTCAAATCTAATGGACTTCAATCAATTTTATGTTGTGCTCTCCTCTTTTTCCTTTTTGGATAAGTAATCAGGCAAAAGAAAAAAGAAAGAAAGAGAACAGAGGGTTTGGGGAGGAGGACACCAGAATGAAGAAGAATGTGGAATTAACTCCAGTGCCAAAATCGGAATACTGTTGTATTATTAGATTGATTTAATCATATTGGATGACTTGCTTCTTGAATAACTTGTCAAAACTGGCTGCTGTATCGTGTAGTCTATGCAATTTTGATTCTTTCTGAAAATTCTTGTCAATTATTTGTTTGTTTAAAGAGTGATTGGATCTTTGTAGCTTCTGAATCTGTGGTGGGTTTTAAAACCCGAGTCTGGGACTGTATGTCTCCCGCTAGTCCTCTGGAAAATGGTCCAGCAGACCAGTACAACTTCTCAGAGCAACAGCTGCAGCAAATTTACGAGGCTAAAAGCATTCTTGAAAACAGCTACATTCAGTCCAATGCTTCATTTCGAAGTTCAGCGAAACCTATACCCGCCCAATTATCTCCTCCAGCTGAGGAATTTACTGGAGAGCCCCAAAAGCACACCTATGCTTCCATTGTATGTACTATCTGGTTCATGCTTATATAATATCGCAATATGACAACAAGTAAATATCATGGTAACTTATTGTATATTATGATGGGTCAATTGTACATATAAAGTAGTGATATAGGCCACATTCTTCCATCCCACCGATCATTGTAGCAATTTTAAGCAGAATCAACCTGGGTTCTTAATTTCATGAACTGTTTCATCACTGTCGCTAGTCTCTACATGTTCCTCCTCTCCGGATTACCATTTCCTTGAACTTTAACAGTGAAACCATGGTTAACACAAGTCCTCGTCTTCTGTTCAACTTGTACTGGATGATACTACTCTAGTTGTAACCTCCGTTGTCCTTCTCCTGGACTTGTCTTAGTTGATTAAGGATGCAAGCATGTATGTGTAGCATGTGTTTAAAGTTGTTTCGTACAAGAAAGCAAGAACTTGATGCTTCAAGATGGATTGTTTTCATGATACTTTGTCGGTCTATGTTTTCAAGATCTCACCACAAATATCTATTTGAACTAATATTTTTCTCTTTCTTTCTTTCTTTCTTTCTTTCTCCTGCACAAGATTTGTGACCGATACTTTAACTAACAAATACTGAAGCAACTGAGTCTCTACATGGTTTTCTTTTTGCAGGTTACTAAAAAGCAATCTGTGACACAACCACCTCCACAACCCCCTTTTAGAAAGTCTACGACAGCTGTTTCAGAGTGGGACCATGTTACAGAATCACCAACTCAGCAGTTGGTACCATCATCAACTTCAACGGAAAAATTTGGGCATGATGCTGCAGTTGAGGTCTCTACCATGGAGGGTGAGGCTCATGAATACTTGACTAGTTACCTTCTTGTTGCAAATGCTAAGAAATTTATATAGGACTGGATATATATTTGAAACAAGAGGGAAGTTTTAATTGGTATAATTATGTAAAATAGTCTATTTCAGGAAAATAATTTCATATGTCAAGAATTTGAATTCTAATATCTATTCTGTAGGCAGCTGGCTGATGAGATTGACCATAGTTTTATGGTAGATGTGCCATTGGATTTTTAGTAACGTAGATTCGAGAATGGATTGTTGATAAAGTTTCAAATGCTCACATTTGATACATATCTCAAATAAATAATTTTTTTTTGGGAATATGAACTGTAGTCTCCAAATCTATATGGATGAAAAAAACTTTGCTTAAAGATTCAATAAAAAATAACTATTGATTCAGATTCCCCTAATTTAATGGCAATATGGATAATGCTTTCTTCGTAGGCCTTTATTGTGTGGAATTGTAAATACGTAGCTTATGAAGGCTGTGTTCACTTCTATTTCCTGATACTTTGACTGTATATCCTGATTTTCTCAGGTGAAATGAATTCAGTGTATGTGAGAAACCTGCCCACTACTGTGACTCCTTTTCAAATTGAGGAGGCGTTTAAGAAATTTGGTAGATTAAAGTCTAATGAAGGAGTGTTCATCAAAAGCCGAGAGGTTTATCCTGTTACTGTACTCATTGTGTTTATCATGTACTTCTTCTCGGAGGAATTAAAATGTGATTGCTCAAATTATTATGCAGGATGTTGGTGTCTGCTATGCATTCGTTGAATTTGAGGATTCTAGCAGCGTCCAAAATGCAATCAAGGTCTGACTATTTATAATTAAATAAATATTCTCTTGCCATTTCACTGAAAATTTGCATTGGATTGCATTCTTGCATTTAGCATGTGATACGTTCTTTTTAGTTGTTCTTCCAAAACAGTATTTTGAGTTAAGTGTTAGTCTTCAATCACATATCTGGTGGTGATAGAGATTCTCTGGCTTTCGAATTTCTTCCGTTTTTTAAGCTCCTTCTACGTAAATGCGTCTATTTTTTTAACAAATGTGAGCTCTGGTTAAAATTGTGTTGTGCCATTTTGGTAATTAGGTGTTGTAAGTTTAATGATATCGCTCAACTTGGATTCCACTGTACACTTTGGGCCTTGGTGTTTTTGTTCTTTCCCGTAGGCATCTAAAATTGAGATAGCTGGACGGCAAGTTTTCATAGAAGGGCGAAGACCAGATGGAATCATTGCATATCGAGGAAGTGAGTACTTACAACATTATTTCCATGTTATATGTAATGATACAAAGTATGTGTACAGAACTTTTCTTAAGTATGTAACGAACCAACTTAAGATCGACTCGAGTATCTCGATTGTATGCAGCATAAATATTAATTTTGGGGCAATTTTCAGCTTATATTCCGAATTGAAATGTAAAGAAACGATTACAAGAGAAATTACAAATATTGGAAATTGTAAAAACAGCAAGCTAAAACACTATGAAATTAAACTGAAGAAGAAGATGAGATCATTCTTTGCATGGCCTCCCCAACATTGCTAACACTCCCCTCTTATACTACCGCAAGTAGATTTATCAACTTCCAAGTTATTGCAGAATGCTCCCCTTGGTGGTGATTGGTAAGCAGTTTGAACCTTTATATGTGGCACTAATACATTCCCCAATTGGTTTCGTTACAAAGTGTCATAATGAAAAGTTACTATTAATGTTACTTGCAATATTGAAAAACAAGTACCGCATTCTCTGTTGACCCTTATGCCTTGTTAGCAGTTTGGGAGGTGTCAATGAAAGCCTCAGGAGTAAAGAAGCTGAAAGATCATTACTACCGATTATCAAAGATTAATATAATCCGCTTTCCTTTCTTTTTGAAATTGAATCATACTCGCATGATGTTTTCTTTTTCACGATGGTGTACTTCTTTTAGTAACTGTGTCGATCTGAACAGGAGGAAAGGGTAGAGGCAAGGGAAGGCACTCAACAGAAGCATCCGCGGGGCATTTCGCTGGTCGGGGATTTGATAGAGGTAAAACTTTCTACCGTGTAGTTTCCCATTAAGACTCGTATAGAAATTGACGATACTAGACAGCGAACTTCTTCCTTTTTCAACCACTATGTGCAGAGAGTTTTTAGTCCAGGCGTTCCAGTCCAGCACATTAATCTCATAGGTCTCAATATCTCAACATATGCTAACAGTCTTTAGGATGGCTTCGTATATATACTTGTAATGAAAACGAATATTCTGATTTGCTGAGATCGTCTATGGAATTTCAAAGTTTTTGCTCCCCATTTTGTTATGGATTCTCTCAATTCACTGAGAGTAGAAGACTACCGTGTTATTTTGTATTTTACTTGTTAACTACATCATTACAAATAGTTCTCGTCTTTGGGAGTTGTGTTGTTTTGCTTTTGTGGTCTGACGAAATTTTGGAGCAGTGATAGTCTACCTGTGTTCTGTGCTTGACACATATAGGCGTTGAATGAGGCATGTAAAATACAAGTTCACAAAAGGTTAATTCGAAATTCCTGTGCAATATGGTGCTCTGCTGACTGCTGTGTTGTTTTTGGTGAGAAAAAAGGGTTCTATTTTGATATGGATTTCATCGTCTCAAGTACAAAACATTTTTGCATTTACGTTGTGCATGAAGCTAAAAGCACATAACAACACATCCACTAATAATGATACAAAAGGCCATCTCCTTGATAATCAGGAGTTCTAGAGTAAATTAAACTAATTTGTTGGTAAATAACTGATAAAAATTGTATAAAAAAAATAATGTCTGTTTGGTTGAATTGAGTGGAATTTGAAATATGATATATGCCAAGAGCCAAAAGTTTTTTTGGGTTTTATTGTAGAGAAGATAGCCTGCATTTTGGCCCTTTTTTCTGAACAGCAACACAAGTGCACTTGCTGTTCTCAATCAAGTATTCTGCTGTGTGTACTGCTCTCCCATTCTTCATCTACCTGTTGATATAAATACGCACTATTTATGGAAAGTATCAAATAGTGAAATTTTAAATAGAAAATTTTGAGGCTTGAAAACATTGTGAATATATTATGCATGCACATTAACCAACTTTTTTTTTTCTTTTGTAAAGGACTCTACGAAGGCACATTTATAACCATAACTTAAGGAACTTGTAAAAAATGAATTTAGAAAAACATCAAAACATAGAAAATTATACATGATTTTGTTACTATTATGGGATAATATTAGATGTCACAAAATCTATTCTTAAAAATTAGAATAGATGCGTCGACAAATTTTTCTTGTTGCTAAAGGCGTTGGCAACAAAAATTTGACCTATTAGCTAAAAATACCTTCGATGCCAAAGTTATTTTTTCTTGTAGTAAAACACATTTTACCTCAACATTTGTCATTCAAAACTTATCCATAGCACAAATAATTTCATAAACATTACCTTCGCAAGCATGTATCATTGCCTCGAGAAAATTCATCTCTCCTGTCCTGCCACCTTCCGGTGATGGTGCAGCCACAAGGGTGGGGGCAAAATGGGAACTGGATACCAGTCTTTTGAGAAATGCTAACGGGTTCTTCCATATATTAGGGTTGTCAACATGGATGAGTATCAAGCTATCGTGGTCGACGACCATGTGGGAGAGCGCGTACTGCAGTGCACCTGCAGATTTGCACATAGGCTGCACTACCACCATCACATTTCGTGCTGGTGCGGACCCACCTTCCATGGTGATAAACCTATTGTTACCATCAAATGCATCCCCTACCACGACCACCTCCAAGATCTACCACCAACAATGCACCCATTCTTTCGGATATATGTACATATTTTTGGATGAAAACATATTGGAATGTTAATAGAAATGTTTAAGATGCTTGCAAGTTATGGAACAATGAGAGGTTGGTATATGGCTTTTGTTTATTCTCGAAAGAGATATAATTAGCAAGCGGTAACTGTATGCCTTTATGACTCGCGATTTAATCATGCTAAGATGTTTTATGCTACATTTCAGGATTAGTATATATATAGAGTGTAGAACCACGAACACGTCAAGGACATAGTTTGAGTTAGATTTTTTTTTCTAAGTAAAAAGAAAAGGAAGTTCGGACACTCTTTGGCAGCTCAACTCATAGGAAAATAGCCATAACGTGGGGAAAAAAGGAAAAGACAAGGGTTAAATTCTACGTCATTAATAGTGTTTTATATTTGATTGGGAAATTGCTATTTTTTAGCCTATAAGTACTTCACCTTTGTGCTGATGTACTTAAAATTATTTCTCAACATTATTAGTTATATTTGAGCTATCTACCCAGCAAAAAAATATCCGTTTAATTCTCAATATGGTAGAATTGATTTAAAAGCATAAGGCGTGTTATCTTTTTTTATCAGATGAGAACTAGGGCATTTTCAATTTGTTAACATAAAAATTAATTTTCCACCTAAAGCGCAATGACTTTTGACATTTTCAATGTTAAAACATAATGTAGTGTTTCATGCGGTGATTATCTCAATTATTTCCAGGAAAACTTCAAGAATATTGAATTCGTTAAAGTGGCAAAGTTAGACATCAAGTGGTCGTGCCGGAGTGGTTATCGGGCATGACTAGAAATCATGTGGGCTCTGCCCGCGCAGGTTCGAATCCTGCCGACCACGAATCCTTTTTTATTTTTTTAATATCTTTTGGAAAAAATATTTTTAGTGCACAACATAAAACTCCATATTTCTAAAACTATAAGAGCATTCACATCGGTCTTTTATAAACCCCCATTTAATTTCCATTTCCGGAAATTTGGCCCAGTGGTTTTTCTTTTCTCTACGCTCCTTCCTACTTTCTAAACTCTAGAACGACTCACATTTGAAAAAGTTACTGTAGCTCCTTTCTCGTATTAAGAATCTTGCAGAAAGAGTATATGAGAAAGACTCGTGTGAAACTATTCTAAAATTGGCTTTTTATTAGTGATGAAAGAAATCCACTTTTTGATTTCTAGAAATGTTATGTTTAGAAAGACTAATGTGAATGCTCTAAGAAAATAAAATTTCACGTCTAATAAAGACAAAATAACTTTCTCAAACTAGTATGGATTTCCAAAAATGATGAATATAGCTTTTTCCAGAGACGGTAAGCCTAAAGGCACGTTTCGCTCTATGGCGAGAACTTGTTGGTAATATAATATCAACCTGATTCGTTAGTTAGTCGGGCTATTTTGTCAGAAACGTTATTTTTTGGTGCGAGCAGACGTAAAAAGCCTATGCAAATTTCAAACTTCTTTTTTATAGTCGGAATTGTACCGAATTTTTAACTTTCATTAGCATAAAGAAAAAACAAGAAAATTCTGCAGCTAAATTCTGGAAGGAAAAACATATATACATGACTTTGCATACGCTGGGGAACTCAGAAATCTGAATACATATAAAAGTAACGGGAAAAACAAAATAGGAATAACAAACAATGAGAACGAACGAGATATACAGAACATCCGTTACAGACTTACAATATCCAGAGAAAAAAGATAAAGATCTGTGAACAATTTAAATAAATTATGAGCAAATATTACAACATACAATTTCTATACAACATTTCCAAATCTGGCTGAATTCCATTTTTACAAACACATGAATTTACGAAAACACCATGGATGCTTCGACAGCAACCTCGTACACAGCTTCTGAGGTTCGGCTTGCAGGAGTGCAGCTCACAACCTTCATATATATGAACATTCTTTATCTGCACATGAAAATTGAGATGTAACATTGTTCAGTATATTGTCTTCCCAACTACATCTCAAGACTCAAGACATGGCCACAAAACACGACAGGTTAATATTCGATGTTTTCATTTTTTTGAAATACAGAACCAAAGCATCGTCTTAAAGGAGAGAATTGCAAATCGATGACATTTCCATGTGTATGCTTTTTGTCTGGCATGTTTCACATTACAGTGTCCCAGCCTAACAACTGAGTAATGAGTTCGGAAAGTTCCAAATATGCAACTGATTTAAATATACAACCGAAATACAAAAGTTTTCGCTGATGACAAAAATATAAAATAGAAAAACAAGTAATCAGTGGTCTTCATATACAGTCTGTTCCTAAGGCAAAGACACCATATTTAGTGGACCTAACAAGCAACCAGCAACACTAGTTTTGGACTTTCAATTCACAGAATTAAACTCTTAAGTGAAAATCCGAAAAGCATTTAATCCACAGTTTCTTTGTAAGCAATCCAAGCAACAAAAGCTTATAATAAGAATTAGATATAGGCTTATCAATAGATTAAAACTACAGATGTAATGCTGAGATCTAAACCAACTAAAAACGATTAAGCAATACGAGGGGAAAAAACTGACAATTAGTTTTAGGCTCATGCAGATACTAAAGACTCGATCATTGTCTATATGCTGAAGATAACAAATAATATAAAGCTCCTTTGAGATAATTGCTCACAAACTTAACAGTATACAAATCAAGTTTCAACAGGGGAAAAATGACAGAATAGAAAAGACATTAGGTGCCCGAAAAGAAAGCAATATGTACCTCTATGCGTCACCTCTTGAACCACTGAATGGCACCAGAAAGTGGCACCATTTTCTAATCGGCTAGTTATGAATCTGAAGCTTTCCCATCGAAGATGCATCAGCCACCACGTAATGAAGATTGAGCTCTCTTATACGCGGGACATTCTCCACAGCAAACAGCATAAGTTGAGGGAACATTATCATGTTATGGTCATACAACACTAACTGCATGAATACATCTCGAACCACGGCGAATGTAACGGGCAACATTTTTCATTTTCGATACGTCCAGTGCAAAGTCCAAAGGAGGAACCGATGGATATGATGGCATCTCATAATCGGTGAATATTGGAGATAAGTCCCCCCATTCAGTCCACCTAGTGGCAAATTAATCTACCTCCGTTCCAAGAGAAAACTTGCGCTTGCTCTTAAATGAGAGCAATCCCAGAAAACTCGCAAATAAAGAAACCGGCTTGGATCAAATCCAATGACCCTTCTTCGATCGAAACACTTCCAATCTATATTTTACTCCGTTTTGGGCAACACGATGGTAGGCAATGGCTATTGCTACTGCATTCGTACACGAACGGTTTTCCTCTCATTGAAACCCCATTTGAATCTTAAGCAAACTCATCTCCATTCTTCTTGGCACATAAGCATTTCTCCATACACCCAGAGACAAAGTCGCACCCTACTATTCGCCCTTGGTATGCATACGGTGGGAACACAGTCGTCGATATATTCTCGCCATACATCGGCTTGTGATCATTGTCCACGTCATTGAAGAAAAGGACGGGCACCCTTTCCTTACCTAGTGACATATCGAGGTTCACGTAGACAAAGGCATGGTCATGAGGTTCTCCGCACGCCTCATTGATCTTCAATCCTTGTAAGCTTGTACTTGAAAACTCTGAAACCTGAGCTGCCTACATCTAACCACGCGTCGACAACTCTATAAAAACCATCATAAACATAAATCTTTCCACCAACACTGCCCTCATAGCTAAACCCACCAATCACCCTGACCTCAATACCATAGAACATGCTCCTCTCTAGTCTTAGGTTCCCCCCCCTTCTAGTCTATGGTTAGCAATTAGCTTATCCTGGCCACTATGGCCAGTAGAAACTAACACGCCACCACTATTCTCGTAGTTTTCGTACCCAGCCAATACGACGATACTTGTAGCAATAGGCTCCCTGTTGGAGATCTTGTGCCCGGGAAGGTAATCTATGTTGGCCTGGATATGGCTGTGCAACCTGAAAACACATAGTTCCATTCTTGAAAGGAACACATCGCCCACGTTTATACCTATCAAATAATAAAAACAGCAGAAAAAGAATTCTTATTGGCGTAATAAACTAAGCCTATTTATATGGAACATTCTATTCTTGTATAAACTAGATCCAAATTTATAAATCCAAAAAATAATATAAATAGCAGAAATGATGGCGGACCCAGGACTCATAAGTAGGGGGCCGATTCCACTCCAGTTATACTAGACGTATATATATTTTTCTAGGGTGGACACCTAAAGGTAAAATAATAATAAAAAAAAATTATGAAAAATTGAATGAGAGTCTTAAATTGGAGGGCGTGAGGTGCTCTCTGCCCCCTCCTCGGTCCAACAGAAAGATAATTGTTATTGATGTACTCAATTACATAAACAAAGGCTATTCAAATCAAAAACATTTTATTCTTGTATAAACTAGATCCAATTTTATAAAACGAAACAGCAGAAAGATAATTCTTATTGACATACTAAATTTACATAAACTAAGCCTACTTATAAGAAACATTTTATACTTGCATAAACTAGTTCCAATTTTATTATTCCAATAAATAATGTAAACAACAGAAAGACAATTATTATTGATGTAATACTCAATTAGAAAAACCAATCGCACCCATAAGAAAGATTTTATTATTGTATAAACTAAATCCAATTTTATTATTCCAATAAACAATATAAACAGCAGAAAGATAATTCTTACTTAATCAGTTGTTATATACTCACTGTTAGAAATGTACTGATAATAATTATATAAGTAATTATGCAGTTTTGTTTCATGGGTTGAGGTTCGGATCGGTTCGATTTGGTCTACATCCATACTTGTACAGTTCGGACCGATTTTGGTCTAATTTTCGATTCTTTAAATATTACACGATTGTTACCGATTTGTTTACATAATCAATTTATCAAGTTATTCAGTTTTAATTATGCAACTAGATTATATATTTTATATTAAAATTTGACAGCAACTCTTTAATTAAATTTATATATAGAGAGAGAGAGAAAACAATAATGGAAAAACTACACTATAATTAGTGTGTTAATTACATACAAAAGTTTTATTCATATGTATGCATTATTGTATTTAATATTTTTATCGAATATACAGTTTGGAACGATGTATTATGCCCCTACATTTTACCAATAGAAATATCAATAATTTCACACAGTGTAAAAATTGTAAGAGTAGAAAATATCTACAAAATTGAAAAATATACTGTTTAAATCTGTTCCAGTTCAAATCTATGTGCGAATCGGATAGCTCTAAGATTATGTCCGATTTCGAATTATATTTATAGTAATAGAAGGGTTGGCTTTAAGTTTTTCAAAACTTCTATTTCTTTTGTTTTCCCTCCATCTAGTAATGCCTTAAATATTGTAAGCAAAAATGTAGAAACGATTGGTGTAATATCTTTAGGTTTGTTGTGATGGAAGTGAAAGTTTTTATCATTAATTCGTTTTTATCTCTTTATAAAAACCACTGTTGTTTGGATGCTTGTGGCGGCGCCTTTGTTGGCTGAGTTCCTTTATGGGTTTCGAGTAATAAATAAAAATGGGTGACGTTTTCGGAGGTTTATAATGAATTACTAAATGTAGACATTTTTGTATGAAAAGAGTTTTTTCGATTCCAAGAAATCTTATTGTTAGATTAGAAACTTGTAATTTTTTCAAGTTTTCTATTGAAGATATACTTAGGGAGTTATTTCAATTTA
>MKEJ01000414.1:16956-32522 GCA_001753735.1 Embelia ribes
TTTAATTTTTATTGTACTAGAAAATCTGAATTTTTGGTCTAACAAAGTTTTTAAATAAGATGGGCCTCGCAACTATATTACAATAAGGACGTGGACAACCTATCCCGGCCCAGTTAAAATCATCAGCCCTATCCATCTCAAGTGGGCCTACAAAGATACTTATAACTGGGCTATTTTGGGAGTCAATATTATTATTTTTTTATTAAAATAAAACGTTTGTAATTGTCGAATCAGTTTTATATCGGATCTGAAAATTATGATGCAATTACTTTTTATCTTTAGTAACATTGGCAATCTTTTTTAGTCAGTAAAAATCTTGTTTACTTTGTGTAGGTGGAGTTTGTTTGATAAATTATTTTTTTTTTTAACTAAAAATAAATACAAGCGAATGTAAATGAATTTTGAATACACTGTTATATCTAATGACTGATTAATGAAATAAATTTGTGAAAATAATCCCAAGCTGCTTTTAGAAAGCATCAGTAAAAATAAACACAGTTTTACTTAGCCTCATCGCTTCGGAAAATACAGAGTAAAAATAGACATCAGGCTCGGTTAGTGGCAGTTTTTAAGCTAAAAATTCTCCATTTATTTTTTTACTTTAAATGTTGTTGTATTTAGCTACTCAATTTTCAAACGAGCCCCTTTTTTTTCTAAAAAAATTACAAAGATTAGCTAGATGAATTCATATATTTTGTTCCTAAACATAAAACAACTAATTTTATTTTAAAAAAAAAAATCAAACCAAATTAAAAATAAATACCACCTCAAGCTGGACAAGACAAAAGCAGAAAGTGGCAAGTTTGTCTATCAACCTAGTTGTAAGCTAAAAGCTAAAAGCTACATAAAATTAACTAAGACACGTGTCACTCGCATGTAGCTTTGTCCAGTTCTAAAGAAGCTCTTCTTCTTTCTCTTTTTCTGTAGCTTAAATCCTTTATTTTTTCTCTGTCATAAGTATAATAATAAATTTGAAAAAGGAAATCAAGAGAGAAATTTAAGGAAGGATGTATGCGTAGGGGTGGAAGGAATGTAGATGGACCACTTTTGTTTCTAAATTTAGTGTTTTATTGTATAATTTTGGATGCTCTGGTGGTTGTGGGTTCGAATCAGTTTTTTTGCAATACAGAGAGAAAATTACTTAAATATTTCTTTTCCTAGATCCCACGTGATGGAAATTTTTACACAGGGTACACTCTTTTATATTGAATAATTTTGGATTGGGTTTTGCTAGTTGGTGTTAGAATAGGCTCATCCATCACCAAACCTATCGTCCTATTATGTTTTTTCTCTCTCCAATTTTTAATTGCCCTGCGTTTGGTTGTAACTTTTTAAATAAATGAAAAATAAAAAAATTCTTGAAAAAAAAAAATAAAATGATGCATCTAATTTAAAACTTGTTGCTTATTTAAGTCAAAACATATGTATAAAAAAAAAACTTAATAAAACGGATCAACCAAATATAGTCTGATTTTTAAGCAAGAAGTCAAAAAAATTGACCTTATAAGCTAAAAACTTTACCAAAAAAAAAAAAAAAAAGGAGTTTCTAAGCTTCAAATAAGTAGTCCCACGGAGGAAGCAAAGATTAAGTCAAGAATAGATATGATAATTCCTTCTGTCTCATTTTAAAGATTTGTTTTCCTTTTTAATTATTTTAATATATACTGTGTCCTATTTTAATGACTTATATTTTTTTTTAGTCTGTTCTAATATACAGTCCAATTAATAGTTTAGAAAAATAGTTAAAATATCATTTTACTAAAATATTCTTATTTATTATAGTTATTTAATTACGACATTCATTATAAGTTGTACAAAATGGTAATATTAATAAAGGGTATGATAGAAAATAGAGTAAAAAAATTTTGAATTTTAATAATATTAATTAATCTTTCTTAATACCTGTGAAAAAAGAAATTAGCCTATTAAAATGAGACGGAAGAAATACTTACTTACAATTGATAAAAAGTTCCTTTAAAATTTAGAAACAATGATACAGTGTTATTTTCAATTTTAAACCCCTTGTAGTAAGTCCCGGGTCCTCGTGATTCAAAAGTCATCGTGATTTTTATTTTTTGGGATTTTTTAAGTGGTTAAATGTCATCTAGTCGTTATCGCAACATTCTATTAAAATTTAAACTCATACAAAAGTGACTTTTTTTAGAATCCATATGGCAAAAATATTGCTTGGTAGCATAGCTTGAGAGTTACTATTCTCATTTCCAAATCCCTAGAGAATGTTCGATTAAGACCCGATACGATTGCGGGGGAATTAGTCCACAGCACAATTTCACCGTATAAAATATAAATCTCGAAAATTAGCACAATTTCACCGTACGCAATATAAATATCTTCTAGTAACAATTACGAATTCTAAGAGGAGCGCGTACGACTCCAATCGAGATCCTCTGGTGCCACTTTAATTGTTGCGAGTGCTTGTCACGACACGAAAAATAATATTTCTTCCTATTTAACAATATGGTTTATCTCCAACTATTCTCATCGACATATTACAGCGATATAAGATTTATCCACTATTTCACAAAGCCCCAATGCCAAAACGGGAAAATCCAACTAAATACGGTGAACACCCGGTGAGCGACCATTGGTTTGATAGTGGTTATCAATTTAAAATAACTCGCCACGATCTAATACCACCATTAGTGTAATAAGAGGACACTATTAGTACGATTACAAAAATGAGAAGCAAGTGTCTTCTTGTGAACGTCTAGGGCCATACGTGGCTCTATAGATATATTTTCGGGCCAATGACAGTTGCTAATGTGGCCGTATAGATTTATATTTCACATTAATAATTAACGCTTAATATGAAATAGCCCGGAAAAAAATTATGGCGCGTCCCATCTCCAAATACACTTTAGGCGATTTCGGTCATAGATTTTCAAGTTTCAGGTGTATATACCGTAATAATGCACAAATATAAAGGAAAATATGAGAAAATAATGCAAACTACAGTCGAAATTATAAAAAATCACAAAACGAATGTGTACTTACCAGTGCACGTCGATACGATATACTACTCTATTTTATGAAAAATTTTGTATTTATCAAAATTTTCTCACGTACCTTCTTGTATAATCACTTATTGTCTAAAGATATCTTCCCAAAATTTTGAATAAATTCTTACAATGTCCATGATTTTGTTTCTAGTGCTTTATTATTTTTGCCTTTTTTTATTTCTAAAATTTTCCCTAAAAGTTCTTATTTTACTAGATTTCGGATTGCAAGCAATAAAACTATTTTATTGATTTATTTTTTTAACTTGGTAAGCAAAAACTATATTCCTTTCGGAGTATGTCCCTAAAAAAATGTATTCACATATTGTTAATGATTAAAAAATTAAAAATACTATTTTCTAAATGCATGTGGCCACAATATTTCTCTAGGATAACTGTGGTATTAATCAATGATCTCTATATTTTTAGTGTTAAATATTTTTCGCAACATTTTCAAATGGCATATACTACATGTAAAGTCGTATATATGTTAGCGCAAATGAAATAATTCAAATGATAAAGATGATGGTGAAAATAGGTCATTAATTCATGGAGGGAAACAGTTGCAAAAGCACGCAAGATATAATTCTTACAAAAAATAAAAATAAAATTAAAAATAGTATTATCTAAAAGGCACAAAATTAGCGAGAACTACGGCAAGAATAACACGTGGAAGGTTTTGGGGAACAATGGAAAATTTGCTATTATTAAATTAAACTATATAAATAAAATATAAAAGTATAGAAAAAATGGGTTAGAGGGCATTTTAGTAAATTTAGACGTGTGCATTCCAAGGATGGAATTAAGAATCTCGTTATATTCTTTTATATGCCACATCACTGCTACACAAGCAAAAATTTCAAATAAGAATTTTTATTTTTTTTTCTTTTCCATTCTTAATTATTATTTTATTATTTTAATATTACTATTATATTACTGTAACAAAGAATAATATCTTTAAAATTTTTAAAAGTAGAAGCCTAATTTCTTGCTGTAGAAACTCTTGACACCTCATTTTTTTACTCAAGGATTCCACCAAAAGACGGGGCTGGTTACTAACTCTAAATAAAATGATGTGTGAGCCAAAATATGGATTACAAAAATAAATTTTTTTATATATAATTATAAAATAATTTTTATATTTTTTATTATAAAATTTTATTTTTATAACCTATATTTTAGCTCATATCCTAACTATAATTTTTTTTAAAGTTACAAACCACCCTTCCGAAAATACACTCCATTGCATACATGAATGCTTATTGGTGTGGGACCTACGATAAGAAGCTAGCGATGCATATGCTCTGAGGAATACTATATATCTATACCTTGAATTGGGGACAGGATGGTGACGTATTGATAATGATGGCAAAATGCCTCATCATATTATATACGATTATTTTTTAATCCATTAGTTCACTCGTACAATTTTTTACTAAAAAATATTTATTTAATATTGATTACATTTCATACCATAATATATTGTCTCACTTATATTCAATAAAATTTTGATATCAACGTGATTGTCATGATCTTATTATTACTAATTGATTAGATTATATGAAACTCTCTAATTTTACTGTGTGTATATATATATGAATAAAATTTTTAATGTAATTAATACTTAGTACAATATCATAAAATTGGTTTTAGGACCGACCAAATCAATATGAATCATATAATGTTCGTTGAACCGATAACTAAACCTAATTTAGATCGAACCGTAGAGGAACCGATCCGGACCAAATCTAATTTGAGTAAGCTGATTCCGACCCCAAAAATTAAGAATCATTTCAAAATAGGTATATCCTGGATTTAAGATAGAACCAATCCGATCCGGAACATGTATATCCCTGATGAGACCATGTATAAAATTTATATGCATGATTCTGTATTTTCAAGGATAAGTTTTATTTAGAGTGTTAACACACACACGTATATTCTATTGTTGCTATACAAACGCTCATGGAGGGTTAATCCGAACCACAATGCTTGAATAATCATCAACAGTGGCAAATTCTAATTAAAACTTTTAGTTGGTTATAACAAGGTCATGGTTTGGGTGGAAAAAAGATAATCCGTGGATAATGTGGTTAACATTTCTAATAATTTTAGTCATTTTGAATTTTAGTGCATCATAGTCTAATTTTGCATCATAACCTCACAATTTTTTTTAATTTCTTTTTCATGAAATCAATTTTCACTTTTTTTTTATAGTTTCTTATTTTGAGCATGCCCTGAAAACATTGGAGCCGTCTCCGATATTGCCAAGCATGTGTGAATTTTATATACCTAAATTTAGATTATAAAATATATTATCAAGCTTTTTGCCCTTGTTTCATGTGTGTGAGTGTGAAGGTAGTAAGATAAGGAAGGTCAACCTTTCTCCATAAACATATCCGATACAAAATTGGCCTCGAATGCATAATATATGTCCATTTATATATATATATATGAACTAGTAATCCATCCAAGCTTGTTGATAGGAAAAAAAAACTTCATATACCAGTTGTGGATAAAAATTGAATTCGTAATTGCTAGTGTTGAAACTGCAAATTCTGAAGAAATTTTTTAACAGGGTTGAAGGGGAATGGTAAAAGCAGTAGATTAAGGTGAATTAATTATCTCAGGCCAGACCTCAAGAGAGAGCCCATCACCCATTAAAACCTAATTAACTATTAATTTATCACTTTCGTAAAATATATACTAGTTAATTAGGTTTTAACCATAAATGACACAGCTAAAATTACGGAAATTTAACAACCCTTAAGCTGCATTTTCTACTTGGAAATTTGGTTGTTGAAGCATCCATAGATGATGTGGTGGAAGAAATTTCTTATGCTAAAGTAGTATGGTCGCTAAAAAATGGACGATGAAATGATAGGTGGTCGGCAATCGCTCAAAGTCTCCTAGGTAGAACTAACAACGAGATTAAGAATTGCTGGAATACTCATTTCAACAAGAGGACGAAAGCCTCCTCGGACAATAAGGTAAAAGGCTAAGTACAACCTACTTACACGGCAACAATTTCAACAGCAACATTTACCAATGCAAGAAGCATTTATTAACCAAATGGACACAAAAAATAGGGAAATTTTAGCAAACAAAATTTAGACTACAGCTCCAAATGTATATCATAGGAGGTATTATATAGAGGCAAATATGTATCGCCTCTTAGCTGAGGAATCGGCTTGTATGATACGACAGGAATTGGGTATGAATTTGCGCCTCAAACCCATCACGAGGAGATCACCTTGTGGAATGGATTGCGGAGTTTTGATGATATGAATGGAGAAATAGGCAATGCATGTGGAGGATATAATGCAACTCTACAAAACCTAGATAAATATTTAGGGTCTGAAAAACAGATATTATTAAAATTTTTACACTAAAATATAAAAAATTTAGTGGGTTTCTAAAAATTATGGGTGGCTGCAGGCCCTCCTAGCACAACTTTGGCTCCATCCCTCGTGACGACATTGGATTGGGGTCCCTTCCTGGCATGTCGGTAGCTAAGCTTTAACGCTTGTTCTCTTTTTGCCTCTCTTTTTGCTCACTCATTCACCTCAATTCTCTTTCTCTACGATAGGCATAAATATAGTCAGGTACGACTCTCCCAACCCTCCTACATCTCCGTGCTCGTTTACTCCAAATCCTCTGTTTTCCCTTCTCAACTTTAGTTTGAGACTGTGGCAGATTATAAATCCATTTCAACGGCACTAAAGCTGCAACAAACTGTATTGCAATACCCACAGGCAAATTAGAATAATCCCCCGATTTTATTCCAAGTATTGAAGACAATCCAACCCCAAAAAACCCACTAATTATTGATGACAAACACAAGGCTGAGGCCAAAAATGAAGTGAGGGAGCCTTCACATCCCGGTGGCGCCAAATTCGCAAAAAGCACATGAAATGGCAATAGTTTAAATTGAGCAATAATTTCCGCCAAGCCCGAAAAACAAAGGGCGAAAACTTCATTCGATATTCCAAGTCTAAGGTTTATCTGCTTTGCTAAGACGAGATCAAGTAGAAGAGAAAATGCGTATGAGCATTGTACCATCCCGATTAGTTTTCTCATCGGAAGTGTTTTCCAAAACCGGTCATAGAGTAGAGTTATGGAAAGAAGCATCAATTGGCCAATCACTTTAGACATCCCGATAATCGAAGGGTCGAGATTTAGGCATTGCGTTTGGTAACAGAAGATCGAACCTGATAAAATTGGTACTATTGATATTGAAGCTACTATCCAAATAAGAGGACGTGAGATAGCTTCTTCGCCAATTGCCATTATAAGATTCAAAAACTGTTTTGCAATCCCATCTGATTCTGAACCCTGTCTCTTGCAGGGCAAACCGAGAGAATCTTCTCTCGTTGACAGAGAAAACGCGAGTTGGAGAGAGAGCAGAACTGTGAAAAATAGAAACATGCATCTGGGGTTTTGTGTTTTGAGTAAGAAAAAACCGCCGAGTAAGTTTCCTAGTAGTCCACCAGTTGCTAAGGTCATAAACGCATAGGACTGTAGACCGCGTAATTTGTGGTTTTGGCCATACTCTGTGACAAGAGCATCTTTAGCAACTTCTGTTATGGAGGCCCCGAGATTACTGAGGAGAACACATGACATGAGAGTAGGAAGGGTCTCACTTGTGACTGGTATTAGAGCTAATGGGCCCCATGATAGTACCTGCAAAAGAACTGTGAAGTATAATGTTTATTGGTGTTTGCTAATAAAGCTCAAGTTACAGTGAGAAAATCAGTTATCAGTTTTGCATGAATATTATTGGATAAAACATGACTACAGAACACCGAAAATTAATAAAAATGAAAAAAAAAATTGAAATTGATTAAACTAAAGAATCAAGATTATAAACCTCTAGTGCCTTTTACAAGATCCATTACTTGCTGGGTGGGAATTGACACATCTTAACTTTATTAAATTCATTATACAACATAGAATCACCAAGAGTGACATACGAAAGAAAGAAGTACAAATGATTTTCTCTTTTCCTTTAAACCTGGAAGCTAATACACTCAGTCCAATATTCTTAATTCCAAAAAAAAAAAAAAATATATATATATATATATATACTCAGTCCAATTGCCATAAAAATATTGCACAAAATCAGAACAAAAACCGAAAATGGGTAAAGGTGTAAGCTAAAATTATCATCCTGGAGCAAAACAAAACACTATAACTAGCAGAAGGAATGCAAAAATTCAATGAGATGAAATAAGTAACCGAATTCATATAAAACAAAAAAAATGGAAGTTCAGCAAGTCAAACCAATTTTTGAATAAAAACAAATACAACAAAAACAATAACAAGCGAAACCTTAATCCCCAGTATTTGTGATCAGCCAAATGGAAAAGGTACACTAACGTGAATTTTCTCTATCACACCTATCTAATGCAACTTGCTCATCTAGTTTTCTAGCACACACGTCTTTTCGTATTACTTGCGTCCAGATCATTAGAGTCAGTTTTGTAAAAAACAAAGGAGAATAATGGAAATCCAGCAAGTTAAAACCATTCATGGAACGCTTGTACAATAAGAAACCAAGCCTTAACTCCAAATACTTGGTATCCGCTAAATGGAACCAGAAATAAGGTATCATGTCATTGTTGCTAAAGTGAATTTTCCTATGCCAATCGTTCCACTTGCATCCATATTTTCAGATGTATTTTTGTACCAAAACAAATGAAATGAATAAATGGAACAAACAAAAATCACAATGATGATTCTGACATACCCCCAGTACAGATATAAGGTATCCTATGAGCCCCACCAATGTAAACAGCATCAGATAGGACCCCATAAAGAGGTTTCAACACCATGGGTAAACTCCCAGTATTTTGCACCAGCTGCAATGTTGATGGATTTAGTTTCAGATTGTGGGCCATGTGGAAATTCAGAGCCAGCCATGGGAACCCCCTGAAGCCTTGCACCCAGTACCCGAATCCACACAAAATTGACATCTGTCCACTACCCACTTGAGAAAAATGCTCACTTTTCTCAAAGATACTATTTTTCTTGGCCTTTTTATCTTTATCAGGTGATTTGGTGATAGGTTGGAGGAGGTTGGTTTTGGGGCTTGGGGGCTTTGCGTTAATTATGATTGGGGGTTTCTTTTGGGTAGCTTGGATTGGTCTTGAGAAGGGAAAAGATGGGTTCTTCGATGAATTTTGGGTTTGCGAATAGGTTGGGATTAATGGGTTTTTGTAAAATAGATTTGGGCAAAGCATGGTTTTGACTTTCAGAGTAATATGTTGAGGAGGAACAGTTCTCAGTTTGTCAATAAACAAGAAAGAAATTAGAAATAAAATAATTAGGACGACAAAGAAATGAAAGATCTAGAAAACACACACACACAGAGCGAGAGAGAGAGAGAGAGACGGAGAGGATTCCAGCAGAAGCAGCTGCATAGGGGTTTTCGCTCCTAATGTTTCTTTCATTAGATCTGCAGGGGCCTACAACATATATATACATACCATGACAGATAAATATAAATAAATAAATATATATATATATATATATGCATACACACGCGCCGTGTGTCGTGTATTAATTGTTAAATCGGGAACTCGGGACGAGATACATGTGATTTGATAGTCTTTGTTCTTTCTTTCCACTTGGTGGGCCACCACTTATTAATCAACCGTCGAAATTAAGTTAATTTTTTTAATTAGCTTTTTTTTATAAACTTCAATTAATTTTTTTTTTAACTAAATTTTGTAATACGCCTATATTTCCAATCTTATAAGGACTGTTCAGTTTATTGACCAATTGTATGAAAGCAATGTCGCGCGCTGTTGATTCACGCGCCATGTTTATTGACCAATTGTATCACAGTTGTATAGTATTCCGGATCCACCATAGTATAACGTTGTAACAAAAGGAAAATACTAATTTACCCGAATTTTGGGTAAAATTTTATGGCAGAAACATAGGAAAATAATCTACAATCAGACACATTATTATATAAATAAAAAAAAACCATTATTTGATAAATGCACATAGTTCCTATTCATATAGCATTCGACCGATACATCTGTTTAAGTGAATTATCGTCCGGGGAGAATCACAATTCATCGGTAACAAAAGGGAGCAGATGAAAGTTAAAAGGAATTGAAAAAAAATGAAGCAGAAGTAGCGTATGAACAAACCATTATGTGACAATTTCACAAACATCCAAGGCAAAAATAAGTAGCAAAACATAAATAGCAGTTAACTCGATTCTGTTCAGAAATTTTCATACGTTTAGGATCAATATAATAAGATATCAGTTACTCTTCCAAATCAAAATCTTAAAACCAAATGACATTGGAAACATAATCCACGAAGGGATATTAGCTCCTGCTAAACCCAGCCATCCTATGGGGAAACAAGTTGGTACTCTTTTTTAACTGTTTTTTTCTTTTGGTTCCCAAAAAAAGGATTCCCAGCCAAAAATCATATTCTCGGACTGGTTCGCAAGATGCTTCTCAATACGGATTTTTCATATTGGTTCCGATTTCTCTTTTAGGTTCGTCTGGTTGCAGGTTTTTAGCAAATAAACTAATTTTATTTATAGCTTTAAAAAAATGTGGATGCATTCAGGTTAAAACTTACAGCTTATTTAGGCCAAAACAACAAATAAGCTCAGCTTAAAAACTGAATGGTTAAATACTATCCAACTTTCAAGCAAAAAAGCTACAAAGCTGGAACTAATAAACTGCAACCAAATAAACCATTTATTATTGGCATTAATATTCACAAATCAATTTAACATGAAAAACAAGGGTGCTTTCAAAGAGCTACAGTTCTTTCTGGTCTGAAACCAGTGAAGCAAGAAAAGAAAATATTTTTCTTAAAAAACAACCAAGATACGAGTTTGAAGAGAAATCCCAATATTTCTCAGTTTAAGAATCCAATGAAGAGCTTTGAATCAATGGATTTAAATCAAAATTTACTTCCAATATTGAATAAACTTCAGCAAGGGAAGAGACCTTATAGTCTGGCTTGAATTCCACTCTGGCGTATTCAGGAGAGTCGTATCTCCCCATTTCATCGAGCAAGATTGTAAATGCTCCTGCTCGTTTCCCACAAGCCACCTGAAAATATCACCAAAACGATGGCAGAAGGATGCATTAATGAGGTGTATCATATGTTTGTTGAACTACATCATAAGCCTGTTGAACTACATCATAAGCCAAATGATGCAATTCATGTCCAGGGAACTAGCATGAATTAGCTATTTGAGAAAAATAATGAAACACTGAACAAAGTAAGTCCTTAAGTTCGATTAAAGCATTTGAACCATGTTTAACATCTCAAGCTAAAGCAGATAACTTGATAAAGAAGGGTCATTACCAAGAGTGCAGTCACACAGAGGGACGAAACTAAAGTTTGCTAAGGAGGCTACAACACCCACCATAATATTGAAAAACCCACTAAATGTCTGATATTTAAGTGTAAAAATAATTTTTATATGGCATCGGCATCCTCCATAACAATTATTTAGTCTCCTATAATAATTTATATAACGTTCAGCACCCCCCATTTGTAATTTCTGGTTGTGCCCCTAGTCACACAAGCATTCTTGTATACAATCAATGATGTAAGGGTGTGCGTGCACGTGCAGGTGCTAGCGTCCTTGTTTGCGAGAGAGAGAGTTCTTACATCATCTTTAAGGCTATCTCCGATCATCATCACTTCATCAGGTGAAATCGCCCAAGTTGTGCATATGTGCAATAGCGGAGCTGGATCTGGTTTGTAAGGGCGAAACTCTCTGCTTAATGCCGGATCAAATATCACCTGTGAAAACCACATGTTAAGTAAAAGAAACTCTTTCAATCGTCAAACAATAGTACAGCCTGTACTAAAAGATGTTGAAAATGCTCACCCCAAACCGCTGATGAAACAAATCAACTGCTGCCTTGACATTGCGAGTGATTAATCCCCTTCTGAATTAAAAGACAAATTTTTGGACTTAGAGGTGAAATTTTCCAAATACTGGAGGGGGAAAAAAGTTTATACACAGAACTAATAAGATGGAAAATCCACAGATGTATTATTTCTATTGTTGACAATTTGCAGCATGCTTATCATTAGCGATAAGATAAAGAGAAACATTAGCTGCAACCCTGCAGCTTCTTGGCCGAGGATTACAATTAATACATACTGTATGTTATATTGCATGTCATAAATAAGTATTCAAGGGATAGTGCGGGAGCATGCTAAAGTTCAAGCAACCAAGACAAGTAATATAACCTAGAAGGGAAAAAAAAAGGATGAGAATAAATCAGGATCTGTGATAAAAAAAAATTACCTAATATTTCTCGAGTCAAGAAAAGCACAAAGTTCTAATGCACCTGCATCACAATTGGCCTAACAAAAAGTTAGACTTATTAGATGTCAAAGTATTGCAAACGTTTCACAAGCTTAAACTCGACACAAAAGATATTTACATCAGAAAACTTACACACGAGAATCGAAATGCTAGAACTAGCGCTACCAAGACACCAGCACAGCAATAGTAAAGCTCATATATAAAAGAATTCAATTTTATCAACGGCTCGAATGGATGATACATTTGTATTTGTTGTGGTCCTCACATGGATTATTAGATACATGATATACATCCAATCCCGCCGGTAAACAAAAACCCTACACCGATGCACATAACAAGGAAAATCACATCTAGCAATAGTACAATCCCCCAATTTCAATTGAAGGCCTGAACTTGAAGTTGTAATAACTGTTCCATTGCACTATTGTTCTTATGCAGTCCATTAAGAATTGGCACATACTCTCAATTTGGAAGCAAGCTAAAGTTCAACGACATAAAATTGTTCAAATTAAGGTTAAGAAGCAAACTAAAGCTCTCGATTACGATACTAGTTTTTCCGCCTTTGTATGCTAACTGAATATTGACAGTTTGACACATGAATAAGTATCCACAAACACATGCACACACAATTCCGCATAAGAATAAAAAATTACTATTTGAACGTCAACAATCAACCCACATTTTCACTTCAAGACCCAACTTGGAAGTGTAAAAAATGATCCTGCATGCTGTTGATATTCGGTAACCACGGTAACAATCAGCGCATAATTAATTTAAAAATTATGTATTGACAGAACAGATGAGGTAAAAGCACATTACTCAAGTTCGACACAAAATTAGAACTATTTGAAACCTAAAAGTTAAAAAAGTCATATTCTTCCACCACAATAACAATTAGCTAGCTTGCTCATCTATTTTGCCAACACACCTGTCTTTTTGTCCAACTTGCGTCCACATTTTAAGTTATACCTTTATTTTTTCTTTATGTTTTTACATTAAAATTCTTGCTCTTTTCTAACAGGTGTACTTTCACCTCATTACATGTTCAGACCATCTTATACAATACTATGGCCTTGTTTGAGCAAAGCACCATAAGAATACTTCTGTTGTGTTTTTACTTAAAAATAAAATTGACATTTGTTTGAACTAATAAAATTATACTTATTTTTACTTAAAAGCACCTATAGTATAATTTTGTAGAAGTATATAATTGAAATTTTTTTTTTTCAAAAAAGTACATTTCTCATCAACTTTACACTACACTCACTAGTTTTCACTGCTCCCAACACAAGAAAGTACTATATTTTTTCAACTTTGTGCCAAATACACCTATAACACTTATAACTAACAACTTAAAAGTATATTTTTTCATATCTAAACAAAACAGTATACTTCTATACTAATAAATGCAACCAAACGAGCCCTATATAATCTTTCGCCGCATCCATCTCTATGCATATCTGTTCCAAACATATATTCATATTAATTCTTAGGTCCCCAACACTTAATTCCATACCATAAAACACATTACATACTAAATTAAATTCCAAAATTAAAGTTAAATAAAATTAATTAAGACAAACCAGGCATGATCTGGAGGCGATCGAGGCCTTGCCGCTCGAAATCGGCGATGATTTGGTAGGCCCTCTGCTGTTTATCGGGGCTCCATTTCTCTATATGGTGCAGTATATCTATACCCGACGGGTTCTCAGCCCGAACCGCTAAGTACTCCTTTTCACCTAACACGGACTTGTACATGGCGGGAAAATCGATGACGGGGACCGTTAGGGTTCCGTCCATGTCGAAGACGACGCCCCTCAGGCGGGGCTTGACGGAGAGGGTGGACATTGACGGGATTACCCTTGTGAGGAGGTAAGAGGAAGAGAGGATGGATCTGGAGATCGGGAGGGGCATTTCGGGTATATATCGGATATTTTGGTGGGCTTTTGTATGGGTGGTTTGGGTTTAGGATAAATTGGCTGTGGTGATTGGTGACTGGTGACGTGGCAAGAGCATATTCACACCATTCTTTCTTCACAATTTTTTTTATTGAAAAAAAACATTTTTTTTTTTTGTTAAAAAAAATAATAATACACGAATATATTGAAATTTTATTTTAAAATAATTTTTTATTTTATATACTAATATTTTTTATGCATATAAATTATTTTTTCAAAAGTCTGTTGTGACTCGTTTTTTTTTTGGTTTGATAAATAAATTTTTAGAAAGTGTTATCTTGAAGAAAAATAAGAAATGATTATGTGAGCTTTGTGATGACAACGAGAGATGATACGTTGGTTTCATTTTTAGCCGTTCATTTATTTGTTAGCAACGTAGTAACTTAGTGGAAACACGTGAGTCGAGTTGAATGTTACTCCTTTTTATCATGAATTGATTACTTAACTCGATAGTTGGACTTGAACTCGAATTTGTTTCGAATATCAATTTCGGCTTGAATTTGGCTCAACAAGTAAAACCAAAACTCTATTAAATTTGATAAATGTTCAGTAACATTATTTTTTTGTATATTTTATACTGAAAAAATAAAATTGCTTATTTAAGGACCAAATACCTTATCCAATGGAGTGCTACCGTTGATGAAAAGTAGGTGAAACAACCGTTTAGAAAGATGTTATTTAACTCTATTATGTGAACTTCGATTAATCAATGCACGAAAATAAATTTCATTATAAAATAAATTAGCATATTACACAAAAAAGCGGATATTAATCTGTTATGTATTAATCAAATAATTAATGCATAAATCAAAATCTTTTTATAAAGTAAAAAATTAGTCTCTTACACGCATACAAAGATGTTATTTAATATTGTTATGCTGTAATTGATTAAGTAATGTATGAGTTAAAGAAATCTTAATATTGTTCTGTTTATTTACTTCTTCTTTTTCTCTTTACGACTATTAATTTTGCCTCTGCTCCTCTCTTATTCGTCTGGCAAGTTCGGTTATTGATTATTCAGTATTTAATCGAATCATGCGTTGAATCCAGAGTCAAGCAAGCTTCGGTTTAACAGACTCGGGAAAAAATAGAAAAAGGAAATTATTGCTCAATCTCAGCGTTCGAAGCCCCCTCTTCTACTTCCAATGTAAATTGTTTGTGTCGAAAAATGCTTCAAGATAATACATATAATTAATGATATAAATTATTTGGAGGAAGAAGACGGTGCCACGGTGGTGTAATACCCGACCACCCTCTTACCTT
>MKEJ01000421.1:0-25152 GCA_001753735.1 Embelia ribes
TTTTATCCGTTTAATCCCAATATTTTATTTTCTATCAATATTAAGGCTCAGATTTTTGTTTTCATGGGGTAAGTATCACACCTCAAATCATGCAGAGACGGAGATTATAAGCTTGGTTGAATCAGTATTATTAAAAGCTCTTCAGGCGCTTTATCGGGTGTTGCTTAAAGGTTTGAAAATAAAAACGTTTTATTAATGTTTCATGACAACAAATTCAAAGTGAAAATAAACAAAATCGAGCAATGTAGTTAGACTAATATTTTAAACAAGTGTTTATGAAGATTTTGGACTAGCAAAAGGTTTAAAAGTGTTCAATATGTAGAAACAACTTAACTTGGCCAAAAACAAAGCAATATGTCGACAATTGTCTATATCAATCGACAACCAAGTTCAAATTTTGAAAAACCCATATTTAAAAGGTCAAAGTCAAGTCAAGTTGAAGCCTGGACATATTAGTCGACTGATATGTCATATATGTCAACATAAGAATAATCCAATAAAATATTAGACTAATTTTTGCTACAATAAGTCAAAATTTTGTCTATTAACACATATCAGTCGATAGATATGGTGCATCAGATAAATAGAATGAACTGGAGTCAAAATGAAGCAAATCGGTCAACATATATGTTATATCAATCAACTGATATACACATCAGTCGATAGATATGGCAAATCAGTCGACAGATGCAATGCAAATAGTATATATTTTAAGTTTAAAAAGTACGGCTCATGACGATTTGGCTTGGGGGACAATGTGCAATCCTAGGCATGGTCATGCACAATCTATATTTGATATACTCAATCTTATCACTCGATTAAAGAAGATTACCATATCTCACAAGCTAAAAAGGCAAAAGCAAAAGATAAAAGATTTGGATTCTTCAAGTTCCCATTCTCTTGAATTTTATTTGTATAAACTATTTGTAATCAGTTTGCAAAAGGGTTTGAGTGAGGATTTTACTTTGTATCTTTGTTGTAATCTTGATAGTGGTTTATAAACTCTCATTCTTGAGTGAGTTGAGTAGTTTTGAAAGATATTACACTCGATTTGTGAGTATAAGCTCAAACTAGGAATTGAGTAACTCAATTTTGTAACAGTTTCAAGTAATACCCAAAAATCTACTTGGGAACGATTTACGTTACGACCCGTAACTCTAACCGGTTCTTTAAGGTATAATTCTTTCTCCATACTAAAGGAAACTCTTGGGAAACCTTGAAAAAAGTAGACGTAGGGATTTTTACGATACTCAAATTGTCAAAATTATTATCGAATAACTATACATAGCTACGTATTGTATCTCTTTTCCTTTTCCTATTTTTTATTTTTTTATTTTTCATACACTTAAATTACCTATATCATATTCAACATCACTTTTACATAAACTTGAGGGGAATAAAGTTTTAACTGATTAATTTTTAAAGAAAACTGATTCACCCCCCTCTTGGTTTATCATCTTGGATCAACATAGGGAGTGGTGAGGCAAGGCCAAGGCACCTCATAATGGTCTGGGCTAGCAATGTCACTAAGGTGCGGCTAGGCGAGCACCTTGAGCTAACGCACTAGCACGTAAGGCGCTAAGATGAGTGCCTCACTCGCATCATGCTATTTTTGTTCTTTTTGTTTTTTGTACTATCTTTGTATATATGCTATTTTTATGATACGTTATATTGTAGTTGTCACTCACTATTGCTTATCAAGGAAAGGATCACTAGCACAAACTTTAAAAAAGGCTACACGTCAATATATCGAGAAACTACCGCCAATTCGTCGTGCCTATAACAAAAACATATATTTCCAAATATTTAAGAGAGCTAAGAATTTATGAGATAGTGTATTTTTGTTAAAAAAACAATTAGCGGTTTGCTTTGCTCGGGTGAGAGTGCCTTAGTTGGCACTAGCGCCTCAGGCAATAAAGGGTCTTGGCGTATGAGCGTTTAACAATACTGATGTATGGTCTAGTAAGTAGTGTCTACCATCGGCATCATCACCAACATCTGCTTTGTTGCTTACAACTCAATTGCCTACTCTTGCAGGAAATCTGTGTGCTTCTTCGTGCTTACGTTTCAAACTTCTCAGCAGCAGATATATTTTAGTTGCTGAACCTCGAAATGGTTTTCAGCTGTTCTGATGGTGGTATGCAGTCACAGAGGCATATCCCCAGTAGTAGTCACTGGGATGCAATGTCCCAAATAACTTATAATGACTTCTCAAACTATGAGCAGATTAAGCTTCGAGAGGATTTCCGTCAAAGAATTACTTGGCATGAAGAAGCTACTTGCAACAGTTTATTGTCCCCAGGAGATTTTCATCCAACTCATGCTACTAATGTTGAGAGAGTGGACCTTTCAAACTCTGTTGGTATAAATCTTAGATATGCTGATCCGAGCCGTGAACGGCAACTTAAGAATCAACAAAGGTGGATATTACTTTTGTTGCACGCTCGGCGGTGTATGGCCCCTCAAGGACAATGCCAGGAAGTTCACTGCGTAAATGTCCAACAACTTTTGAAGCATATGGAAAGATGTAGTAATGTGATGCCTCAGTGCAAGTACCCTCGTTGCCACAATACGAAGGTTTTAGTTAAACATTACAAGCAATGCCGAGATACATTTTGTCCTGTATGCATTCCTGTAAAGAATTTTATAGAAAGGCACTTGAAGTCTTGCTCCGATTCAAACCCACACCTTGGTATTCCACATTCAGTAAAAAATGGCGTGGCTTTAGAAGATTTACAGACCTCTTCAAAACGCATAAAAGTGGAGAAGCCTTTTCATACTCCTCTTGTTTGTAGCATGGGTGGAAGCTTATCCATATCCGTTCCTCCTACTCGGGGTCAATCTCATGTGCCCCATAGTGTAGCATGCTATGAATACCCAAATAGTGAGCCTTCTTTTACACCAATGAAACCGGAACTTACTGAAGTTAAATTGGAAATTACATGTGATGTGAACAAGGACAACATAGATGGCACACGCAACTGTATACTTGCTAAAGTGCCTCCTAGTACGTCAGATGGTCCTGTTGGTTATGCTAATATGGAAAATACTAATTTGAAGGCTCGTTTAGATTCAGACCCATGCCTTGGTATTCCACATTCAGTTAAAAATGGCCAGTCTTTAGAAGAGTTGCAGACCTCTTTGAAACACATAAAAGTGGAGAAGCCTTTCCAACCTCTTTTAACTCGTACCATGGGTGAAAGTTTCTCCACATTAGTTCCTCCTACCATGGTTCAATCACATGTGCCCCTGATTGTACCATGTCCTGAATACCGAAACGATGACCCTTCTTGTACACCAATGAAACCGGGGCTTACTGAATCTAAAAAGGAAATTACATGTGCTATGAACGAGGACAATATAGATGACACACCCAAACGGAAACCTGCTAAAGAACCTCCTAGCACATCAGATGGTCCTGCTGGTTATGCTAAAAAGGAAAATGCTAAAAGTGAAAGGGAGGTCGTTCAATTCAAAACAGGAAAATCCATTGCAAATGCACTGGGAACAAAATCTGGAAGGCAAAAAATAAAGGGAGTGTCATTGACTGAATTGTTTACTCCTGATCAAGTCAGGGAACACATCAGAGGACTGAGGCAGTGGTTTGGCCAGGTCAGTTCATGAATTTGTTTACGGTTTTTAACCTTCTTTATCAGTTCTGTCTTTCTTCTGGAAATGTTTGTCAGTCCTTTCATGTCGTAGGAATAGTGAATTTGTTTATTGTTTTTGACCTTCTTTATCGATATAGAACCAAGATCTATGTCCCACAGCTAGTACCTCATGCGTAAACACTACGCTTTTTTTGAACTTTACACAAGCACATTATGTTTGGCCATCGGCACTTTTTGTTAGAATTCATTTGATTCTAACACAAAAGTTTTTTTCATTATCTCATGCAGGACTAGAATTAGCTGAGATGAAGTTAGTTGGTAGAAGAGTTTATGTATTATTTTTTCCTTTACTTTTCGTAAGTTGGTTGTACAGTGTACTATAGTATATTTGAAAATTATGTATCTATTGCCTTTAACAGAATAAAGCCAAGGCAGAAAAAAATCAAGCAATGGAGCATTCAATGAGTGAGAACTCATGTCAGTTGTGTGCTGTTGATAAACTCTCTTTCGAGCCACCACCAATTTATTGTACTCGATGTGCTGCTCGCATTAAGAGAAATGCCTTGTATTATACGATAGGAGCTGGAGAAGCGCTACAGTACTTCTGCATTCCATGTTATAATGAGTCCCGTGGAGACTCTATCTTTGTAGATGGAACTGCTATACTGAAAAGGAAGTTGGAGAAGAAGAAGAATGACGAGGAAACTGATGAAGGGGTATGTGCTCTTAGCCTTTCGTTCTTTTGACCTATACCTGATGGTGCCTATATAGGTGGGTGTTGAGGTAATGGTAAAGTTCCTGAATGTGAAGGCTAGGGTTGTAAGGTTATGTACAATTGTTCCTGTTGACTTTTCTCAGTAGAGCCATGGTCGCTTGTACAGTTTTCCCATCATCATTTTCTGATTGATCTTAGTAGGTGTTTGATATATTTGACTTTTAACCTTTAGTGGGCTTTTATGCAGTGGGTTCAATGTGACAAATGTGAAGCTTGGCAACATCAGATCTGTGCATTGTTTAATGGTCGAAGAAATGATGGTGGGCAAGCTGAGTACACTTGTCCCTTCTGCTATATATCTGAGGTTGAAAGAGGGGAACGCAATCCCTTACCCCAAAGTGCTGTTCTTGGAGCTAACGATCTGCCTAGAACAATCCTAAGTGATCATATAGAGCAGAGATTGTTCAAGCGGTTGAAAGAAGATAGACAAGATAGGGCAAGGCTCCAGGGAAAGAGTTATGATGAGGTAATTCTTTCGACTTCCTTTGTCATTTTTAAGGCTGATGGTTTCTCTGTTCATTTATGCCGTTGTGACTTTGGGTGGTAGCATTTTTTTCTCTCTCTCACATTTCTATCTGTTGCTTTCTCACATTTCTTAATGATCTGACGTCTCCAATTAAGTGATTTTCTTTCAGAATATTTAGGGTGCGTTTGGGACAAACCGGACTTTTAAAAAAGTCCATTTGTAAATGGACTTTGTAGAATGGACTTTAGAAAATGGACCTTTTCAGAAACACTTCTAAAAGATCATGTATATTTGGTGAACATTATTCAACAGCCAAATCAATACAAAAATCATTTTACAGGGAAGTGTATAAGAATTTTTTTTTGCACGGAATTATTATATTTTGAGGATAAATTACTATAAACTGAGAAAAAAATTAGTATAACTATTTTAGGTGAAAAAATTATCAAAAGGAATTTGCTTCAATTGATAATTATTTGTCCTGAAATTATAGTAATTCCTATACGTTGCAATGACAAAATTTTCATGTATTAAGAGGACTTCCACATTATTCTCCATGTGCTTTTAGATTTAAGAGTAGTAAATGTATATTTAGTTAATAAGCGTAAAATAACTTCAAAATATCAATTATATTTTAACATTGTTAAAATATTTAATGCATAAACTACAACATATATTATTCATGTAGAGTAATTATCCTAACAGTATGTCGCAATGGATGATAGCCATCAAATGTTTTTCATATATTATGTTGTTCCATAAAAATTATGAAGCAAATTTGCACACATATCATCAATAACTCCTATCTCTCGCCCACTCATCAAAAACTGTCAAACTGCTCATTCATAGACTATGCCCATAAACTGTTTGATAAAATTCCCAACCAGAATAAGCATTAAATTGGTATAATTTCTACGAATGAGATAATGGGTGAAATGCAACATCAAAACTTCATCATTCAAAAATCAATTAAGAGCATAGAAATAAGAATCTAGGAGCATGTCCTTGCCATTGGTGCCAACGGTTTGATCTGTTTTCCTAATGTTCTCTATTTTTCTGTGCTTCTATGTGATGTATGATTTGTGAATTCTTTTAAAACAAAGGGCAATATGTGCAGTTAAACTGGCCAAACTTCTAGGGAATTGCTTCAAGAAATTTTCACGAAACACAAAAAGAAAATTATACAATTATAGACTTTTGGGTCCTTGAAGCACTTCCAATGGTGCTGCCAAACGTTAACTAGGTCTTGTGATTCTTGTGACCTTTGTTCTTGCTTTCTGTACTTTATGGGAATCTAGTTTGTGACTCCTCTATTTTGGAGTGTCATTTTTAATGTTTCTCCCTCTTACATTCTTTCTCTTACTATCACGTTGATAAATCTTTTTAGTTTTGATGGTATGATCATGTTTTAAATTTTCATTGGCATATTTTTTGTTGTTCACTAGACTGTATCTACACTGTTCTTAGGTCTTCAAAAGGCTATTATTGTTTTTTATATGGTTTCATCAATGTCATTGAGTGTTATCAAAAGGCTGTTAATGTTTCATTTATAGTTTCATGAGTGTCATTGGAATGCTATGATTGTTTTTCTTGTTATACAATAGCTTAAAGGCTAAAATGTTCTAGCAGTACTCTTCTACTGTTTTAACAAATGACCTGTCTGTATGTATTTCTCATGCCTGGTTGATGGAAATTCATAACTTACTCCTATTATTAAATTTGGAAATACTAAAGCCCAAATTTCTGGAAGCCAAATAACCCTTCTTTTGCAAATAAATTTATTTCTATGAACATCTGTGCCTGAGAATATATATAACGATCATATCTAAAGGTTAGCGGACTTACTTTCTTTCTTTTATCTATAGGTTTGAATAAATTCATTCATTGTTCATGATTAAAGAAGTTAACTAGCAGAAAGAGCAGAGGAGATTAGTTTATGTTGCGGAAAACCTGAAGTTCCATTTGAATGAAAACTGGAATGTAGGAAAATCAGATGCGAGTGTTTGAGACGGATATTATGTAATATTGTAACATGTGGGTACGTGCTTTGGGATATTTTTTCTAAGTCCTTGGTAGGCATGACACTGGTTGCGCAAGTGCCACGATTTTTACTCTTGACCTCCGTGATAGAAGTGTGAGACGAATATCAATGGGCCAAGAGGCTTGTGGTGTGTTTTGAGGCGAGTTGAGTAGTGCATGATGGGTTTATTTAGACAAATGTGTATGTAAAGATTTCATTTCAAATCCATGATTATGAGAATTACATTTGTGACATGTCAACATCATCCACCTTGTCTTGACTTTTGACTACTACATATACTCTTGAAGTTTACATTTCGAATGTTCAAATCCTACAATTCTATTGCCTCTAGGTTCCCAAATGGAGCCTCAATGTTTATTAACTGGTGTTATTTTTCAGGTTCCAGGAGCAGAAGCTCTAGTGGTTAGGGTTGTGGCATCAGTTGATAAAAAATTAGAAGTCAAGGAGCGATTTCTGGAAATTTTCAGAGGAGAGAATTATCCAACAGAATTTCCTTATAAATCTAAGGTATGGTATACTGTATGTTTGTTCTGATTAATTTAGGCAGGGAATGCATGTTCTCCTTTTTCCTTAATTCATATTTTTTTGGGTTTTACGGTTGGCAAATGTAGTTATTAACATGTTGAATTATGATAGAAGGCTTTCTTCTTCCAGGTAGTATTATTGTTTCAGAGAATTGAAGGTGTGGAAGTATGCCTGTTTGCCATGTATGTCCAAGAATTTGGGTCAGAGTGTCAAGAACCAAATCATCGTCGCGTTTATCTCTCATACCTTGACTCGGTTAAGTATTTCAGGCCTGAGATTAAGACAGCGACTGGTGAGGCACTCCGTACATTGGTTTATCATGAAATTCTGGTGAGTTTTTTCTCTCTGTACTTTTGATTTTTCTGTTATGTGGTTTGTACTAATGTCTCTGTTGTATCTTTTTCTATTTTTTTGTTGTTGATCGTGTTCATATATCGTATCTCGTTTTAGATTGGGTACTTGGAATACTGCAAGAAACGTGGTTTTACTAGTTGTTATATATGGGCGTGCCCTCCTCTGAAGGGTGAAGACTATATATTATATTGCCATCCAGAAATTCAGAAGACTCCAAAATCTGATAAACTCAGAGAATGGTAAGTCATGTGACATTGTGATTTTGCAATTGTCGCACGCCATAAACATCATCCGCTTTTAGATAAAACACCTTGTTTCAGGTACTTATGTATGTTGAAAAAGGCTATAAAGGAAAATGTAGCAGTTGACCTCACTAATCTATATGATCATTTCTTCGTATCTATTGGGGATTGCAAAGCTAAGATAACTGCAGCTCGATTGCCTTACTTTGATGGGGACTACTGGCCTGGTGCTGCTGAAGATGTGATCAACCAGCTTTGTCAGGAAGAAGATGGCAAAAAACAACTCAAGAAAGGGGCAAACAAAAAGACCATGACAAAAAGGGCTCTTAAAGCCTGTGGGCAATCTGATTTTTCTGGAAGCGTGTCAAAGGATTTGCAACTTATGCACAAGGTAGTTCGGAAATCTCAAATTTCCTGTAACTTTTGGCTTATTGTTTCTCCAACTGCTGGTTGCTTCATCTTTACTTGTGTCTTATTGACTTGCTGTTTTATTACCATTGGTGTTGCTGTAATTTGCTTTGTTTATTTTTTTCCTGTGGTGTGTTGGTGTCAAATGCTACTGCAGTATCAAACGACTTATGCACCAAGGGAAACAATTTCTGGTAGTTTTATTTTTTGCACTGGTGTTAATTTAGAAAACCCAGTAAGTGAAATCTAAAGTGGCAACCTTTATGGTGGATTTGAATTTTTCTTTTTATCTTTTTGACTATTTAATGCGATTTATTTGTTTCCGAGTTTAGTCGTTTTCTTGCTGATATTTGTCCAATTTGTACAGCTTGGTGAAACAATCTTCCCAATGAAGGAAGACTTCATCATGGTTCATTTGCAGCACGTGTGCAATTGTTGCTACCTTGCAATGGTGTCTGGGAATCGTTGGGTCTGTACCCAATGCAAGAATTTCCAACTATGCGACAAGTAAGTGTGTCTGATATTGTATATTTTATGACTGCTTGCTAAACAATGCAACTCTTTCTCAATTCGATCACATGCAGAACTTTCATTTGGTTGGTTGTCCTACTTGGTTTTGTTCACATGTAGCTATTAAGATACATTGTGTGCAATAAGAATAGTACAGACAACGTCTTAAAATTCTGCTTTGTTGATCAGCAGATATTTATAGCCAGTTATTTGGATGGATATGGTTCGTGAAAACAAACTAAATATTTTCTGGGGAACAACTTGCCCTCCTGATTTTCTTATTCCAGTTTTGATGGCTTAGTTTCATAAGCTGTTTCTAAGGTTTACATCTCAAAATGGTTGTCATCTGGAGTTAGAAATTGTTTCACAATTTATTTCTAAGTTTTTTTTGCAAATGATATCTCATCGTGACTGTTTGCCGGTTTTCATGGGTGAGTTCTACCTATATAATTGTTACAATTATAAATTTAACAATAACCTGCAAGTGGTTATTTTACTATTAATCCATGTTCATACGCTTAATATTGTTTCTTCCTTTTTTCTAGACTTCTTCTTTGTCATTTTATGTTCATTACTAATTATAGCTGTTAGAGCATTTCAATTTCGATGAATTGATGTTTGCGCTTCTTTTCTTAAAGGTGTTATGAAGCTGAACAAGAACGTGAAGAGAAGGAGAAACATCCTCCCAACCAAAGGGACAAACATATATTCTATCAGGTAAAACCTTTTCATGATTGCTGCTCTCTTTTTTCATATATTGGGTTTCCTCCTCGTGCTTTTCTTTGATATATAAATAGCTTCTCGTGCATTTGCTTGTTAATATGCTGCTGTTTAATTTGAAGTGATGATAATTCTGAAGGTTGTTATCGAAGATGTACCTGAAGATACCAAGGATAAAGATGATATTCTTGAGAGCGAATTCTTTGATACAAGACAGACATTTTTGAGTCTTTGTCAAGGAAATCATTACCACTATGATACCCTCCGGCGAGCTAAACATTCCTCTATGATGGTTCTGTATCACCTTCACAATCCCACTGCTCCCGCATTTGTAGCCACATGTAATGTATGTCATCTTGACGCTGAAGCCGGCCAAAGTTGGCGTTGTGTGATTTGCCCCGACTTTGATGTATGCAACAGTTGTTATGAAAAGAATAGAGGAAATAATCATCCTCATAAGTTGACTAATCAAACATGCATGGCTGATCGTGATGCACAAAGCAAAGAAGCGAGGCAGCTGCGATTTGTCCAGGTTATAACTCTATTTCTCTTTCCCGTTCTCAATCTTTGAGTTTTCAACTTAGTTTCACTATCATGTTCTCATTTTTGGTTCATGCTGCAGCTTGTGAGGACTGTGTTTTTTGTGTTGACAATTTGTATTTTGTTTGCTTTTGTTTGACGGATAGTATTCTTATCATAAAAGTTACTGAACGTGTTTGATTGACTTGATTAATTTATTTTAGCCTGCTAATTTATGAGCATAAGTTTACGTAACCACAGTTGATAAGTGTAATTTCTTTAAACATAAAGAAAACGACAGACCTGGTCAAGCTGAACAAGTTACTAAAAGAACTCAACTGCTACCTAGAATTCACTTACGCCTTAGCTGCCAAATCCAAACTTTTTGTGTGCATCTCTTGTACCAATTGAATTCCATGATTCTTAATATATTCCCTCGACAAAAATGAACACAATTATTTAGATGAGAAATGATGATCAGAGAGATTGCCTCATGGGAAGGTTAATATTCAAAATCCAATGATAGGGTTTTAGAACGAAGGGCTTAAATAACAGATGGGAAAGTATAAACATTAGAAGCAATGATCAATCCACAAGTATCTGAGATGGAAGTATAAGTTCATTGTCTTCACAGACACCCTCACAGAAAGGAAAACCCACCCGCACGCTCACCCTTTCTCTCATTTGCTTTGCTGATCGTTTTCCATCTTTTAGTGTTCGCATCTGATTATCATAATTGTTTCATGTTCAGCCTCTTCTGAAATTGATATTGGTGCCTCTGGCTTGAATTTCGACGGGTCAGGGCTAAGAACGACTCCATTGCAACTTATGTGTCATGGGCTGGTCCGTTAGAAATAGCCTTTCCGGACACAATGGTTAGTTTGCGTATATCAGACCATCCCAGGCTGTATGCGTTGAGCCGTCCATTTGTCAAAAAAAACGTCTTTTTTGGAAATGAATTTCTGGTTTTTGATAGATTTTTGTGTTTGTATACCTTTAGACTTATATCACATTTGGGTTTTGCTGAGATTTAGAAGTTGTTTCTTCTTGGTAAAGAAAAAAAAAACTTTTTGGAAATTCATTTCTGGGTTTTGATAGATATGTGTTCATATGCCTTTAGACTTATATAACATTAAGTGGCAGAGCCAAGATGTCTTGCTATGGGACCGAGTCCTAGTATCTATATAGAATATTTTTCGCTCACGGGCCATGCAATGTGGGGTTTTGAAAATTTTTGAAACAGTTAGGGATAATTTGTGTAATTTACCGGCGTCAGGGGAGGTTGCAGCCTCCATGCCCGCTGCCTGGCTCCTCCACTGATAACATTGTTGGTTTTGTTTAAAAAATGTTTCTTTTTGGTAAAAAAATTCTTCTTTTTGGAAATACAATTCTGGGTTTGGATAAGTTGTGTATATATATGCTTTCAATCTTTGTATCACATTTTGGGTTTTGCTTAGAAATTGTTTTTCTTTTTTTTTTTTGAAAAAAAAAATTGAAAAAGAAGTCTTTTGGACATGTATTTCTGGGTTGTGATGGGTTTTGTGTTTGTAATATATGCCTTCAATCTTACATAACATTATGGGTATTTCTCAGAAATTGTTCCCCTTTTTGTCATAAAAAAAGGGTCTTTTTGGAAATGCATTTCTGGGGTTTGATAAGTTTTGTGGTTGTGCGCCTTTTCCTATAATCTTATATCACATTATGGTCTTGCTTTAAAATTGTTTCTTTTTGGTAAAGCAATATTCTTTTTGGAAATGCATTTCTGGGTTGTATGTAAACCTCTATGGCATGATTACATCATTGTTTGTATGTAAACCACTTTTCTTTTTCTTTTTTGTTCCTAAACATAATAAAATTTATAGTTTCGTTGTTAATAGAAAATAGAATGAGGAAGCAACTTTTGTTGTTTCATGTGGGACTTGTTTGCTAGGATAAGAATGACAGAAAACGAAAACACTTTAGAATTGTTACCATTGGGGATTGTAACCTATGTTTACTATATGCTAATTTGTCTTCCAACTCGGTTTCTTCCCCATTATTTCATTTATTACTATTCGGGTCAATGTTTACTTAAAATGAGGTTTATATGTCAAATGGTGGTTATTGTGAATATTGCTTAACCACTTCTTTCTATTTTTTCAGCTTTATTTTTGGAAGAAATATTACTTTGGTTTTCATATTTGATATTTCATTGTCTAACTTGTACCAAGGAACAAAAGTATTACAAATCCGATGAGAAAAATTGATTTGCCGTTGGATTGCCTTCAAAGTAAAAAATATTACTAAAACTATCCTTGTTTTCTATTTTGACCAAGAGGTGGATCCAAGTTATCGAGCGTTTATATATCTGAAATTGTTTTTTTCCATTTGTGTCTGTGCCTTTTAAGAGACTATTTTTTTATAGGTCGTATCAAATCTTAGTACCACTACTTGGTACAAGATATCTGGTTCCAAAATTATCTTACAGTTGTTTTAAAAATTTCAGAAACAAATCTGAGGACATTGTTGTGGAATCTTCGGAGGGAGATTTCTTCGTCATCGGACACCGAAGGCTGTTTTCGACTCAGTCGATCACTTTCTCTGATGAAGGTGAAAAATAATACATCCAATAACTCTTAATACATTGTGTTTCTTATTGCATGTTCGTTTCAGTATCGAATTCTTTTAGTTTTGTCTTAACCAACCAAGTTAACCTCCAGCTAGGGCTTGTTAGGTTGTAGCTTATAAGCTTAGCTTTCCAACCTTTTTGTTTAAAAGCTTGATAACGCTTGGCTGCTCAATTTTTAAGTTTAGCTTTATTGTTATTTTGGCTTAAATAAACTGAAAGTTTTAAACTGAATGCCTCAATTCTTTTCTTAATAAAAAATTAGCTGATTTATTTAATCAAAAGCTGCAACCAAACAAACCTATAATCAATAGAAATAAATACATATAGCCTTTAGTAGATTCACAGTTTCTATTTGTTTCAGTTGTATAAGAATAAATTATTCAAAAACTTCAACCTGATTAAATCAACAGAACCAAACCGAAAATAATTGGTTTGGATCGGGCTCGGTTTTACAACTTAATTTGCCTCAACTGAACCAACCCAAACTGACATGCCGGGTTGATGATTATTTTTCATCTCAAACCGCCCAACCCGGTCCGCAAACACCCCTAGTTTCTAGTAGTGTTTCCTTTATTGAATTATAACTAAGCGCAACATGTTTTTCCCCATTCCAAAAGAAAAAACAGAATAGTCACTCTTGTAAGCAAGCAAATCAGCATGAAAGCAATAGCATTTTTTGTATTTAAAAAAACATAAAACGAAAACTCTGGAAAGAACATCACGCTCCGTCTTGATAATGAGTCCTTTCCGATTTCAGACTTGAAGTCTTTAAATATCGATGACAACATTGCCACAGATGAGCCATCCCAAAGAAGAGAAGCGTCTGACGATGACCAAGAATCCGAGCCCACGTCTTCTGTCACCAGCACCTCAGATTCTGAAAATCAACATAGCTCGGGATCAGGTCCACCTCAATGGCGCGGCTTCTTCAGAAAATTGAAAAAGGGGCCGAAAATGGGCTTGCACACGTTCCATCCTAGCATGCCTTCAATTAAAAAACTATCGAGGAAGAAAAGCAGAAATTCTAGGCAGAGCTTGCCTACCATGGGCGACCCCACTTTGGATCCGGAACTGTATTGTTTGAGGTCATCGTGGAAAAATTTCTCCCTCTCTCAGCTCGAAAACGCAACTAGCAATTTCAGCAAAGGTCTATATTCTATACCTCTTTCCCTCTTTATATTTTATTTAGTTTTCTTCAATTGTTATATGAATGTTTAGACCTCAACTTAGGATGAGGAATGACGAAGGAGCTAGTTTATGTTGAAATTTTAGGTGGAAAAATTACTTTTTAAGTGGAATATTACACGTGTCAACTGCATGTAATGCCATATCATTTAGTTAACTAGCAGAGACGCCCAAGCGATGCATAGATAAGTCGTACCAATAGCTGAATATCTTTCTGTTTCAAGAAAAAAATATTGTTCTTTATTTTCTGTTTTCTTAAAAATTTTACTCTATCATTTATTAATTTAGAAAAGTGGAATATCATGTCCCTTTCTGAAGCAAAAACTTCTGTACTTGTAGAGAACTTGATTGGCCAGGGAGGTTACTCAGAGGTATACAAAGGGCATTTGGAAAATGGCCAACTTGTGGCGATAAAGCGATTGACAAGGGGTACCTCGGAGGAGATGACAGCTGATTTCTTATCCGAGCTCGGGATTTTAGTACACGCAAACCATCCCAATATTGCAAACATCATCGGATACGGGGTCGAAGGAGGGATGCACCTTGTTCTTCATTTGTCTCCCCATGGGAGCTTAGCATCTTTGCTTACTGGTTCCCTCTTTTCTTTTTCCATTTTTTCTCCTTTTTTTGGAAAAGTTTGTCCAAAAGAGTGTATCTGATGGTTTGATTTCGGGTTTTCGTGCTTATCTTCAGGTGCCAAAGAGAAACTAAAGTGGCGTATCAGGTATAAAATTGGTTTAGGCACAGCCGAAGGTCTATCATATCTTCACGAGGGGTGTCAGCGGAGAATTATTCATAGGGATATCAAGGCAGCTAACATTTTGCTTACAGAGGATTTTGAGGCGCAGGTATCTTTTCTATCCTTGGGATGTCTAGATCAAGGATTCCTTAATTGTGTTGCTGGATTCAGGTCAAGCTTTTTATAAAAGTTGGATTGTATCTGGTTGCTTAGCTTAAGCTGAGGTTTTTGGTATTTTGGCTAGTTTTTTTGCTTAAAAGCTGCAACTAGTCGAACCCTATATTAAGTTCTAGATGTTTTTATTTGTTTTTTCATCTAAAATGATTTTCCTTTCGGTTGGCTTGTTCAGTTTTTGGAAACTGCAGCTGTGAAGCTTCTTAGAAACCTTTTGGGATGGTTATTTTTGAGGGTTTTTTTGGCTGTCAAAATTAGATTTCTTGATTTACCTCCGGGAACGAAAAATCCGAGTTTTGACTCTAGGAATTTTTTGTGAAACTAGTTTCTATGGCCTAGCAACAAGAGTATTTCTGCAACATATTTCCCCTTAATTTCTAGGTGCATCAGATTCTTACAGATGAACTTTGAACGAGTAGGAAATAATTTTATTTTATTTTTGAAAGTTATACATCGGAGGGACAGATGGGGATGAAGTGGGACTAAAATGCTTAAAATCTTTTCTAGAAATGGACTATTTTATAATCGACTGTTTGCAAATATATATTTAACTTCTAGCTTTTTCCAGATCTCAGATTTTGGACTTGCTAAATGGCTGCCGGAGCAGTGGACTCATCTCACGATAACACAAGTTGAAGGCACATTCGGGTATGCATATGCATAATACTTCTCTGTTTATTCCTCATACAGTCTTATTTATTTAGTTTTCAGGTCCAATTTTCGGTCTGTTTTCCTTTTCTAATTTTCTAAATTTATTTGTGTTTTATTTGGTTGCCAGCTACCTCCCTCCTGAGTTCTTCTTGCACGGAGTAGTAGACGAAAAAACCGATGTGTATGCCTATGGGGTACTTTTGTTGGAGCTCGTAAGTGGACGCCTCGCTTTGGATAAGTCACAGAAAAGTCTCGTAATGTGGGTATGTAAGCCTCTTCTTATGTTTCTCGCATACACCCATTTTTCGGTTTGAGAAACCGAAAGACTGCAGAAAATACATTTGGTACTAAAACATTTGAAGTACGAAAATGAAAATAATATGAAACCGGATGTTTTAAGGTTCTTAGTCATCCATTACAGGCTAAACCGTTGTTGGCGGATAATAATATAAGCGAGATTGTTGATCCATCTCTCTCTGGTGATTACGATACTGATCAGTTGAATTGTATGGTCTTGACGGCTTCTTTGTGCTTGCATGAATCCCCGAGCGAAAGGCCTCAAATGAGCCGGGTATGTAGGTTTTGTTGATGCTAAGCATTTTCTGTGATAATTGAAGTGTACTTATTTATCAAGGAAAAGGTTCGAATTCTGAAATCATGTTTAAGCGAGTTATGCTCGAAATAGCTTTACAAATTTTTTTTTTGAAAAATGTCATAAATTTTGAGACTCTCAATATTTTAGTTCCGAAACCGAAATTATTATTATCCAAGCATATTGCAAATTCGTACACATCCATATTGTGGTACGCCTTAGTACCAAATTTGCGAACTCCATAAATCAAGGTGCCCAATACAATTGTGTGCTTAATTTTTCCCCAAAGAGAAATCTAATGCAGATGGGTAAATTTTTTTTATGTTTGTTCTATTATTTAAGCTTGAAATCGTCATATATCATATTCTAGGATAATGGTTTTTGTCATGAACAATAACTGGAGGTTTAGCTAGGCCTAAATAGATTTCGACTTCTAAAAAGCATGATATTATTGCCAAATATGTGCTAGAGTAAAATCTGTGAAGGCTACTATCAGACCGCATTTGGCTGCATGTGGCTTACCATCTCGTATTCGTTCCACGTTCCAGAATGATTTGTGTTATGGGTAACATAGGTTCCAAAACCCTTTTTAGATATGAGTCACGAAAATCAACATAATATGACCCACTTGCACTTCCAGAACTTTTGCGATTTCAATGGTTTCGGTCTCCAAAACATTGAGAACGAAATATATAAACTAAAATCTTGAAAACATAATCGAATATAATCATCTTGTTTTTGCTCTTAAGATCAAAGGTTGTGTAGTTATTAGCATTTGTTTGCCAATGATACAAATATTGAAACTGACAATAGTAGAACTAAACAAATATGAGTAATGTAGTAATGTGGAATTACGTTTTTGCTCCGTGAATGTCACAGGTTGTACAAATACTAAAAGGACACATCGGGGGCAGTTTAGAGAAAGCAAAGAAGTTCCAAAGAAGGCCCGGGATCAAGAGGACATGCTCGGTGGGGAATCGTATGGGTTCCTTCGAGGTTGAGGATTACAGCAGCTCTACCAAGTATTTGAATGATAACAAACCAATTCAGATAACCAAATGTTGATGAAAACACCGATTTTTAAAAGTATAGTAAGGTTTATATAGAGCTGTATAAGAATGCTAGCTCCGTTTGGTGTCATTTTCGGTATAGGATGTTAAAAAACACCGTCGCACAAAACAATACAAAGTGATTTTCGACAATTGGTTTTCAAGTCGTGTTCTCGTAAATTGGTTGTCGGTAAGAGGTGGATTTCGAAATTGTGTTGTACTCGTGGTTTGAGCTTAGATGTTACGAACAATATATTTATATACGATGCGAAGTTGAATTTCTTTATCTACGTAATAGCAAATTAATACATTCTATTTTCTTCCCCAAGTTAATAACATCTAGTCGAAGGACCGAAAAAAATAATAACAATAATAATATCCAATCGAAAATGATCCGATGCTTCCTTTTTTCCCTCACATTCATAGTCTCCAGCATTGTCGCACGGACCCGTGTTTCCGTGGTCAAAAATTGTCGAACCAACCTGATTTATAAAACAACTGCAAATAGTTTTACATTGGAGGTATTTTATCAAGCCTCCGAGTTAATAGATGCTTGAATTTCTTCCAGTGTCTTCCCTTTCGTCTCCGGTACAACTTTCGCCACAAAAAGTATGGTAAGCGCGCAAAATCCGGAGTATATCAGGAATGTGCCTGAGAGAATACGAGGAAAATTTTAATTATTATTCCAAAATTTTCTTATAAAATTTTTTTCTAAAACATCCGTACCTGTCGAGCTCCAGCTCATGAGGAAGTTAAATGTGTAAGAAACGACCCAAGCTCCCGACCAGTTCACGAGTACTACCAGGCTCCCGGCTACACCTTTCACGTGTATCGGGAAAATCTTCGAAACAAAATAATAAGAAAGTTAAGCACACGTCTAAATATATAATATTATAGATAATTATTATTTTAGAAGCATTTTTGGCTTTTTATAAATGAATATCTATAAATTTACCTCGGACATTATGAGCCAAGGGACTCCTCCCATTCCAATTGAAAATGCTAATATATAAATCTGTTGTTATTAAAAACCACATATTAGAAAACTAAAATTCTTAGTACAGAAAGAGGTATATTAAGTTTGGATTTTTTTTTAATTATTAATTTACCAATAATCCTGATACAGCCAATATAGGAACCCACTCAAGTAATAAATTTTGGCCCTGACAGAAAATAATAAACATCAGAAAATAAAAAATAAAAAATAAAAGTGTGGGAAAATTGAGAAGAATCACTTTATTTTCAAAACTAAAATTCTTTTATTTATTTTACCTTGAGGAAGAATGTGGTAGCAGTGACGAGGCAGCCTAGAAATGTTCCGATCGCAGAGACCTAAAAAAGGCGTAACCAAGTTCGCAAATATATATTATTCAATTTTTTTTTTTTTTTTATTTTACGACGAATTTGGATTACAATATAAGTTATACCACTTGTATCACAAGCTAATAATTTTTTTACTAAATTATGGAAAATAAGCAACATCAAACGGATGATTAACGAGTGATCGAACATAAGTACTTACTAAAAGTAGCGGCCTTCGTCCTGATTTATCCATCAGCATTGCGCCAATCATAGTTACCGGTACCTGCAAATATTATCAATCCGACTAAACTTAAGATGAAAAAAATATATGCTAATAATTTGAAACGAAAAAATTTTAGATTTTTAAACCTGACAAATTGCGAAAGCTATAATTCCAATATCAGCCGAAGGTAATCCTGTAAGACGAATAATCAAATTAAGTACAATGAGAAAAATTACCAAAGATTAAGTGCATATTTTTTAGTCGAAACTATCTTATTTACCAGCATCGACTAAAGTTTGGCTTGCGTAAAATCCTACTCCATTTATTCCGACAAATTGTTGGAATACCATTAACCCGACCGCTATCTAAAGTACATTAATCAAGTTCAACATGTTAGCGTAAAAAAATTAATAAATTAAAATTAATCCTCGTTTTTGAGATTTAAGTGATTTAAGAAATGCAGTTACTAACAATTACAGAACGGATATACTTGCGATCGAACAAATCAACCAGTCCGGCCTTTGGAAGAGTTTGAAGAATTTCATTATAAGCCTGTTAAAAAATTTTTAAAAAATAATAAAAATTAGAGATTATGATTTTAAAATATTTTTAATTTCATAACCGACTATTAATAACACGGGAAATTACTTGAATTTCATCCGATTCGCGAGAAACATCAGCATCTTTGCCGCGAAGTTTACGAAGAGCGATTTCGAATTCTTTCTCATGACCTATCTTTGCCTGCAAAAATAAAATAAAGATCTAGATTTATATTTTCATATAATATTTCATTTCTTTTGTTATTTATTTATTTATTTTTATATATAAAGTTTTTGGAATTAATATATCAGACTCACCAGCCATCTTGGGGACTCTGGAATGAAAAATAGGCCAAATAGCAACACAATGCATGGAACAATCCCTATAAATCCAAAAATTTACAAAATCAAATTCTGAAAATATTTTTCCTATTTTAGTTTTTATTTTTCATTTTTATCTTTATTTATTTTTTATATAAAGTTTTTTGTAATTTACCAATCAAAGCTACCGGTCGCCAAGACATAAAAGTGCCCATTAAAAGTGAAAATGAAGCACCACTCACAATCAGAAGCTGCATTTCAAAATTGTGAGATTAAAAATTTGGATTAATCATATATTGTTAGTATAGAAATAAAAATTGCGGAAAAAAAAAAAAAAGACTCACCTGATTAAGGGTAGTGAGCCCTCCACGAAGATTTTTGGGTGCTATTTCTGCAATGAAAACTGGAACCTGTTTTTGAAATCAATTTTTTCAATAAAAAAAAACCAGTTAAAGTTAAGACAAGTCCTCTCAATTCAAGAATTTTTTCTATTACAATACACAAAAATTATTGTGATTTCAAAATAAATTATTATAAATTAAATATAAATTATTACAGGTATTTTTAATTTAAAAATAGTTATACCAATTTTTTTTCTTTTTTGTAATAATTTATTCTTAAAACATAGCTATCCTTCCATTCAAAAAATTTATCGTACAGTTCTGTAAGATGATTTCTTGTGTTTGAGTTGGTTTCATTTAAGATATATATATATATATATATATTTTTTTTTTTATTATTATTATTAATTTTTTTTTTCTTTTTTGCTTTTGGAGAAAAAATTGACATTTTCAAATTAAATGAAGAAGTTCAAATTTGATATATTAATGTACCACATAAGAGAAGAGTCCAATGCCAAATCCTGTTAAAAATATTCCCATATCAAGCAACAAAGCTCCCTGTAAAGAAAGATTTATATAAATAAATAAATAAATAAATAAATAATATATATATATATATATATATATTGAATTTATAGTTTTCTACTATTTTGAATAACAATACTAACCATGGAAAAATAGACAGATAGACAACCTATGATGCAAAAAACAGCTGACAATCTCATTGCCTGCATTTATTAACAAATTCCAAATTAAAAACAAATTTAGATTAATTCCAAAAATAATGAATTAAAAGAAATTATCGTGCCTAATTTGAAATTTACATACCCCTTTTCGACCTATAAAATCTGAAATTTGGCCACTTGTTACAGCTCCAATCATAGCTCCAATAGTTAAAATCGAGCCAAACATAGAGAACTGCAAAAATCAAATTGATAAATAATAATAATAATAATAATAATAATAATAATAATAATAATAAATGCTAATGTTTATGCATATTTTCCAAATGAATTTATAAATTAAAATTGGTATAATGTCCACTTAATTTGTACTAAAAAAAGAGATGATACTACCACCTAAAAATTTTGCCCAATTTACTTACTCGCCGATATGATAAAACAAATATTAAATTAAATTATCAATGCACTACGTCTATAAACCATCACATGCAAAGATTGCTCTTAATTGGCACATCAACTAGTAACTAAATCGGATAAATTTTTGGATGGGAGAAAAATTATTAAAAAAAAAAATGGCAGCAAAATACAAATATTTCGATAACTGTTCAAACACATTTCACCTCATCGTTTATTGTTTACTAACATTTTACCCCTCAGTGGTTAATTTGTTCACAAAATTATTATTATTATTATTATGAAACTATTCCACTATCTTATTTCTTAAAAATAGAATTAATACCCAAAATCTAGCTAGATGTGTATTATTAAGATTTTGGTACTTCTTTGAACAATTGGATAATTTGACTTAATACATAATTTTAAATAATTTCAAATTTAATGAATTGAAGACAAATTACTAAAATACTCTTATCAATGTTTGACTTAGACTTCAATCCTAATAATTAAAAGGGGCAAAAATAGTAGTTCCCAAATTTTGCAATGATTATATTTTTCAATATCAAAAATTTATGCCCAATTATTTGTCGATGCACAAAATTTTCCTTGGTTTAAATATGGTTTTCAATAAATTGAGGAATAAAAGGTTTGAGTAACCAAACCTCAGCTAAGGATAGATTAAGATCATTTCTAATTCCAGCTTGGGTAGTTGATGAATAGCCCCCCTGCAAAAAAAATTATAATTAAGTTAAATTAAATATTGTTTTCTTATTCATTTGTTTATTTATTTATTTATTTATTTTATCTTCTTGGGACTAATAAGAACATTTCCACCAGTGTTCCCTTCCTTTCTATTTTATCATTGAATTTCTTGATTGAGAAACTGAGACAAAAATACTTCACAGCAGTGGTTGTCAATTTAGATATTGGTGAGAATTGTTGCATAAGAGCATCCCTATTTCTCCTCGTTGGTTTCTCAAATAAAAAATAAAAAAGAAGAAATATATCACATTAGTGTTTTTAAATTTCTCAATTTTTGAAAAAATTTTCAAAAATGCTACAGTAGATTCTCAATAAAAAAATCTACAATTCACAATTTCTCTATTGCAAAACATAATTCTTTTCAAAAATTATGAAACCCTAGTTAAGATTCAAAAAAAATATTTTTCTATTTTATTGTACGATATATAATTATTTTAATAATTTCTTTTACAAATTTTATTGAAAGAATGGTGTGGTCAATTTTTAAAATGTGTATTTCTAGTGGAGGAAATATATTGAGATGTACAAATTAAATGATAAAATATCCAAATTGTCAAATGTATTGTTCACAATTATTTTATAAAAACATTAAAAATTTCCCCTAAAACTATAAAATATGTCAAATCCTTTGCCTAGTTCAGATTTCAAAAACCCATATAAAATGAATATTGTTCTTTTAATATTTTTAAGTAATCGTTGAGAAATACGAGAGTGTACGTACATTTTCTAACAACTAAATTTGAGTAACAGACTTTGTTTCTCCCTAAAATACATATACTTTTGAATATCCAAATTGTACCGGTTCTTTTTGTATTATGCTAATCATTAATTAATTATTGGAAAATATGAAAAGTTATTTTGTGATGCTACTCCTTTAAAGCACAAAAATAATTGGATGACTTGACCTGACATACAATTTTATACAACTCCAAATTTTGAATTGAAAAAAAATGACCAAAATGCCCCTAGTAATGTTTTGCTTGATTTCACCACCTAATAATTTGAAAATGCAATAATAGTAATTTATTTATTTTGTAATAATTAAATATCTTAAATAAAAAAATATCCAATTATTTTTGAACATTCTAAATTAAAAACGTAACCAATTATTTTTGGATGCAGAATATATTAAATAGAGTTTAATTTTCATCCGCCATCAGTGTAGCAATTCCATATAGCATCAACCTTTGATGAAAGACATGTGCATACTTACAAATATGGTATCATCGCAAATACATACATTTTTAATCCAAACCTGATGGTATACGAAAATCAATACACTGCTGATAGATTAAAATTAAAATCTATTAAATAAGCATATATCAATAAAATAATATATTGACTTAATCAATACGCCTATAATTTGGCACACAAGAAACCTATCACGGGAGTACAATGTCAAAAAATTTCTTTTTGAATTTCTTTTTTCTTTTTCCAAAATCAACAAATATATATTAGATTTATACAGATATACACTTACACATGATCCAAACTCAAAAGAGCCACAAACAGCAACAGCAGTGCTGATCAAAACCATCCCAATTGAACCCTCCCCACTATTTTCTTCACCACTCTCAGAATAATAAACTCTCCTATTATTATTATTATTATTATTATTATTATTAGCCTCAATTAATGGTTTTTTCAAATCCTCACTACCCCCATTCTCAATGTCCTTAACCTGTTCAATTGCCATTTCTCTCTCTCTCTCTCTCTCTCTCTCAATCTCTCTGGAAAAAGAGCAGAAAGACAGGCAAAAGAGGCCTTTTACACTTTGTTGGGTAAGGGGAAGAATAGTACATGGGTTTATATACGATAAAAATGTTGGTTAATTACACTAATGGTCCTCATAGGATTTCAAAATTCTTTACGGTTCCCATAGTTTTAAATAATGTAGTATTAGTCCCTACATTTTGACCAATTGACATTATAGGTCCTCAGAGAAGTTGCACCGTATTACTTTAAGAGATTCCCTAAAATAAATCAAATTACCACTCTGCATTTTATATGATATGATACATTTGTTTCCGTTACAGCAATGGTCCTTGGATATATTCATTTTAGGATTCTCTAGTTATTACATTCAAGCATTAGATTGCCCATCACATTATTTGTAGTATGAAATTATTATTTTGTTACTATACAATAATAATAATATATATAAAGTAAGAGAGATTGAAGAGAGACGTAGAAGAAACGACTGACAAGATATAAAGTAACAGCATTAAAATTTTTACCAAATGAATAGTAATTATTTAGTTTTGTGTAATATTATACCCATTATTTATGATAGTAATTACTAGCTAATATGATGCAGAGAAAAAACTTGACATAACTAAGACTTTAATACCTAAAATAGGAAAATAACTTTATTTACGTACTCTGATGCGAGTGTTCTCATTATAGATTCGAAGTCATTTTGAATGATGAATTATATCAAGTCAATAATGTATGATTTATATAGGTTTAAAATAGTATTTTACAATGATTTGTGTTGATGTAATCTATGTTTCATTGCATCTTTAAAGTAAAGAAATCAATTTTTTTAGACTGGGAAAAAGACTAAATCCATTCCACTTAAATTTTTAACTTTTTAAGATTACAAAAAAAATTATATTAAAAACTGGACAGTCAAATAAATACCAATTTTAAGCAAACAAATGGAAATACTTGAGCTTAAAAATTCAACTAAACAACTCATTTTATCCAAATTTGGGCAATATAGTGTTTTTCATACGAGAAAAACTATATAACGAACAAAATATGCCACATTAACCTTGGGGTACCACGTTTGTCATTTTCCAATTTGTTTGGACTATTATTATTTCAATTGAAACTGTGTGGAACCATAACTGTAATTCTTTCTGGTCCCTTAGATATTTTCGAGATTTAATTAGAGTTTTATATGGTACTCCCTCCTTCCCAAAGGCCATATTTTCTCCCGCCCTGTGTCCGGTGCCCCATAAGACCGGCCGCGGGGGAAGAGTTAAAAAAAGAAAGTAAATAAATACTATCTACATCATATATATATATAAATTGAATAAGAAAATAAAAATAACAATATTCTACCCATTGGAATTATATCAACCATTTGCTACTGGAATATATAATTATAAATTAAAATATATAACAACAATCCATAGCGATATACATAATTATACTAAAATTACAACAAAAGAGAATGTATTTCTAATACAATATTATCAACCTCCTAGTCAACTATACAACATCATCAAGTTATAAACTTGTACAAAAACTAAGAAAAGAAAATGTATAAATCTCAAGCCTCATCTATAGAAGGCAAAATCTAGATACATCATCTGTATGGCAAACTAAGTTCTCCAAGCCTCCGAACTACTATGCTAATCAAATGTCCAACTTCGGACCTAAAATAATATCAGTAATGGATGCATAGG
>MKEJ01000432.1:0-10038 GCA_001753735.1 Embelia ribes
CCTTTTTAGCCCATGTAAGTTCCTCACCCAATCACCACCACATATTAAGGCTTGTACGGTGTCAATTTTCTCTTTTTAGTAAAAGGGATTTGCTCTTCATTTTCATCTTCTTCTTCATTTTCAAGGTTGATGGGTTGTTCATTCATCTGAGAGGGAGGTGGATCTTCCATCAAATTAAAGAGCGGAGAGTCCCCAAGTTGAGAGGACAACGGAACGTCAACAATATTTGACATAGCTGAAAGAAAAAAAAATTGAGCATAAGTTTTAATTATAAAAGCAAATTACTCTATTTGAATAAAGATGAGAAAAAATGAATACCTAAAAGTAATAAAGTAATTCACACAATATATATCAATAACAAAAATGAAGCTTGAATTAAATATTTATAATAGAAAAACAAAATTTAGTACTCCAACCTCAATTCAGTCACATTCTGTGGCAGTTTAAATCAAATAAAACCAGCAAATCTATTAAATCAAGATGAACAAAACATATCAAGTGTATTGCAATAGATTCAACCATACACCAAATCAAGCCATTAGAGAAACAAAAATAATTATTTACATTTAAAGTTCTGAATAAATCTGTTTTAACACAGAACACATCTCCAATTTACAAATTAAAGTTATTAACACATCTCTAATTTTCATGTACATGTTTAAAATAGAAAACATACAAATGAATAGAATATAAAAAGTTGTAAATCAGGAGACCCGTAAAGAACATAATCAAACCTTCTCAATAAACAAAACATAACACAGATTAAGTTTAATCAATTCAAATATCTTAAATGAAACCCTAGGCTAGCCACAGGAGAGCTTAGATCTATACAAAAACTAGAACTTCATCAAATATTCTAATAGATCCCTGGTTAAGATATGCAAATCGAGATAAAAAATAACGAGATCAAACCTTATCAGGTCTATGCAGCGGCGAGAAAGTGACAGGAAAAAAAAAAGGCCGGAGGTACAGGATGTAAGGGTTAGGGTTAGGGTTGTGGCTTCGGCCTCACTGGATCAACATCAGCTCTCTCTCTCTGCGTGTGTAACTGTGTGGTATCCACCGATTGATAACAAATTCAAAAAGTAAACCTTATTTGATAAATACATATGTATGTATATGTATATATATACATTTTACAATGCATGTATATAATTATATTTATAAAATATATAAATATTAAAAAGAGCCAGGCTTGCTAGCCAACGAGCCGAGCCCTATAGAGTTCGAACTCGAGCTCGGATCGTTATTAAACGAGCCTAAAATTTAGGCTATTGCTCGGCTCTTTTATAAAAAAACCGAGCCCAAGCCCAAGCCCGAGCCTGAGCTTTTGACGAGCCACTCGAGAGCGGCTCTCGAACAGCTGTGTTCATTTACACCTCTACTTGCGTTTAATAGGAATTATAAGCCTTTTGTTGGAGCCCTAAATAGTAGGCATTGTTTGGCAAGATGGAAAATGATAGAATGATTATAGTTATCTGTTTAAAGAATGAAATGGTTGCTTCAGGTAAGCAAGAAAATATTGATATAGAGTACAAGATAAAAAAGATGCAATTTACATCTACAATTTTTTTACATAAATGAGCCCTTTAAGGGGGCAAGCCTATACAAGACCTTACTAATGGGCTGTCAAAAGAGAATCTACAAAATAATTTACATCTACATTCTCGTGGGGAAAATTGATAGGAATGAATTATTTTTGTTATTTAAACAAGATAGTTGACTGTACTCAGCATTCAATGTCATTTGCTTTCATTCCTTCCTACTGAATTAGGCCTTACAGAGAATTCTAATAAGAACCACATTTATTTTGAAGGTTTATTCAAGTTAGTAAACTATGTTTTTCTTTTCCTCAGTGAACCTATGTATGTGCCTCTCGTAATGGCCTTCTCTTCCTTATCTAGGATTTGTGTTTCTTTGACATGGATGTACCAACCGCTGAAAACGAACCACCCAGTTCCGATGCATTCTCTAACAAGCGTCGAAGAAAGAAATCCATAGTGTGGGAGTATTTTACTATTGAAACTGTTGGTGCTGGCTGTAAAAGAGCATACTGCAAGCAGTGTAAAAAATCATTTGCTTACATCACCGGATCAAAGCTAGCAGGCACAAGTCACCTCAAAAGACACATAGCCCTGGGGATCTGCCCAGTTAGTCGCCATAGTATGGAGAGCAAGCAAGCAAGTCGATTTGCCCCAGTTTCCGTAAGTGGTGATGTAGCCGCTGGTAATGTCCCGAGAAAGAGATACAGAGCCAGCCCTGGTCTAGGGAGTATCCCGTTTGATCAAGATCGTTCCAATTACGAGTTAGCAAGGATGATAATATTGAATAGTCTTCCTCTTAACATTGCAGAACAACCTGGGTTTATTGATTTTATCCAGACTCTTCAGCCTCAATTCAGTATGGTTAAGTTTGATACGATCGAAGCAGATTGTCATGGTATCCATCAAAGAGAGAAGCAAGGTCTTTTGAACCTTCTCAGTGGAATTCCTGGGCGTGTGAGCCTTGCAGTGGACTTGTGGACTTCAGATCAAACTGTAGGTTATGCAATTCTAACAGGACACTTTGTCGATGTCGATTGGAAATTAAATTGTCGGATCCTTAATGTTGTTACGGTTCCGTTTCCTAATTCAGAATTTTCATGTAACCTGGCTGTCGCTACTTGCCTAACTGATTGGAAGTTAGATGGCAAGGTGTTCACTGTCACCTTTGATAAATCATTTGCAGATGATACTGTTAGAGAAAACTTAAGGGGGCTACTCTCCATAAGAAACCCACTGGTTCTCGGTGGCCAGTTATTGATTGGTGATTGTTATTCCCATGTTCTAAGCCGCGTTGCTCAAGTAGCTTTAGGGTCAATGGAGATGACTATTAATAAAGTTCGTGAAAGTCTCAAGTATGTAAAATCTTCAGAAGCTGTGAAACAGAAGTTTTTGGGTCTGAAACAACGTCTTCGAGTGTCTAGCTTGAAGAGCTTAACCATTGATGATGTAACGAAATGGGATACAACTTATGACATGCTTGTGACCGCCTCAGAATTCAAGGATGTGTTTTTGCTTTTGAGATCTTATGATCCAAATTGCAAAGAATCACCGTCTGTGGATGAGTGGAAGCAAGTGAGGACTCTTTGCACATACTTGAAGCTTTTATTTGATGCAACTAATGTCTTAAAGGCCACATCTTGCCCGACTGCTAATACATTCTTTCATGAAGTGTGGAAAATTCAGTTTGAGCTGGCACAAGCGAGCATGAGTCAAGACTGCTTTATTCGTGACCTCGTCCAACCTTTGAAGGAAATATTCAATAAATATTGGAATGATACCAGCTTAGTTCTGGCCATTGCTGTGGTGATGGACCCCAGGTTCAAAATGAAGCTTGTGGAGTTTAGTTTCTCAAGGATCTACGGTGATAATGCTGACATGTGGGTCAGGACTGTGCATGAGGGTGTTCACGAACTCTTTCTTGAGTACATCGTGCAGTCACTGCCTGCTCCAACTTTTGTGCATGAAGGAAATGACATTGTTGCCAAAACCGAGTTGCCCGAAGAAGAAAGCCGTTTTCCGACTTGCGACGATTTTTGTGATTTTGATGTCTATCTTTCGGAACTCACTAGTAATCAGCAGGTGAAATCTGAATTAGATCAGTACCTCGAAGAATCCCTTTTGCCTCGGGTACAAGATTTTGATGTTTTGGGTTGGTGGAAGGTGAATAGACTAAACTACCCAACCCTTTCTAGAATGGCTGCTGATATATTGATGATTCCTGTCTCTACTGTGGGGCCTGATTCGGTTTTCAACACTGCAAGTAATAAGATGGATAACTACCAAACTTCTTTGCGACCATCGACCCTTGAGTCACTTATTTGTGCCAAGAATTGGCTGCAGTATGCATCTTCCGCACCTTCTAATGCGATTGTTAAAGTGGAATATTAGGTCTATACTAGTGATTATGATTTTGTAGATCAGGTTTCATAGTTTTGAATGTTTTTTCTTCTTTTGAATAGGTGACATGTTAAATTTCTACAGATTTCATTTTTTTCTTTTAGGTCTCATTAGTTTATTCTATAGATTGATGACAAAAATGAATCAAGTTGGTTACAATTTTTATGTAGTTTCCTTTTTCCTGTTTGGGTTTTATGTTGTTGGTTTTGTCGGGCAAGCGTATGGTCTTTTCCATGTTCAATGGGAGCATACTCTTTTTATTTTATTTTTATTTTTTTTTAGGAAAACCAAGGCTTTAATTATATTAAACGAACCGTTTTACTTATTAAGATGCCAGGCATAAGCCTACGTCAAAGAGTGATTGCTTGATCCTGGAGAAGCAAGTTAACCAAAAATTCAGCTGCAGCTTGATAAACAAAATTGTCCCGATAGTGAGACGCATGTTTAGCTAAAACATCAGCCAAAACATTTGCTTTTTTATACACATGGTTCAAAACTACAAAATCAAAAGCTTGGTAAGTTGCTGGCGCTTTTTTGGTTTAATTTACTTTATCAAATGCACAAAATTTTCAAACAAGTGTTTTTCATTTAATTTTTTTGGGAAATTTATACATTTGATCTCAGTCGTTGTTTCGAATCTGCTAGGTAGGGGCTGCTCAGCATCAGTGCCAGGCAGTCCGCCCCTTTCCTAAAAACCCATTAGAATCTCATATTCGGCAAGTGATTAGTCGAATCTGTTAGTCTAGTGATTAATCGTCGAAACCTGTTAATGTAAAAAGATTCTGTGGATGCATGATATTGGAATATAAAATATATACATGTTCTTTATTTATCAAATACAAGTATAATTGGAAGGTTGATTGCCAACACTTAAATAAGTTCCTGTGTTTTAATTTTAAGAATCTAAAAAAATGATGGGAAATAAAATGAGGGAAAGGTATATGGTAATTTGTCGAACATAGGAATAGATAATCAAACACACCGGTCACGTATTGATGATGAAACAATGGGTTAGAGAAACTAATTCTAATTATTCTGTTGAGATGTAATATAAGCATGCAGTAATAAACAAATTCAAGAATTCATGTATTATTTCCCAAGAAAAAGGATGTTGAGAGCTTAGAAGTCTACACTTTCTTTGTATTTTGTATGCATATGTTACTTTACACTGGAGCAAATGCTAAAATTTTGCTGCGTATGCCACCCTCAATCCAAACCAAAGTTTTCTCCACATATCCATCTTTTATCACCTACCAATAAGAACATGGCAACCATCATGGATGAACCTGTGATTTTGCTTTGGGGCTATAGTCTTTTACTCATAATTTTTCAGTGTCAAATTTTTTAAAATTCGTAATTTTAATGTTAAATTCTCAGCGTAATTTTTTTACGACATATAAATTTATACTTAATATACCCTGCCTGGTTAGGACCTTGGCAACGATGGCAAATTTAATATCCAGCTCAGTATTCTTTCTCCTTGATAAATGCAAATCCATGGACCAACTCAAGCAAATTCACTCACTATTTATCCGAATAGGCCTACACTCTCACCCCGCAGTTCAGAATAAAGTTATTACCTTCTGCTGCATCAATGATCTTGGTTGTGTGGGTTATGCGCGCCGCTTGCTCGATACAATTCCTCAGCCTAGCACTTTCATCTGGAATACAATGATAAAGGGCCATTCCCGGGTGAACTCCCCCAGATATGCAGTGTCAATGTATACAGAAATGCTGAGAAAGAGTGCAAAGCCAGATAATTATACTTTCCCTTTTCTGATTAAAGGGTTAACAAGTGATCTAGCATTACGGTTTGGGAGATTGGTACATGCTCATGCATGCAAGTTCGGGTTTGGTTCCAACTTGATTGTCCAAAATGGTCTGATCTATATGTATGCTCGGTGTGATCAAATACATCTTGCTCGTGGAGTTTTTGAAAGAAGCTCAAAAGTTGAAGTGGTTACTTGGAATGCCATGATCTCCGGGTACAACAAAAGTAAGCTATTTGATGAATCCCTAAAACTTTTTGATAAAATGGAGAAAAGGGGAGTTTTACCCACTACAGTTACTCTTGTTTCAGTGTTATCTGCATCATCAAAGCTGAAGGATCTAGAATTTGGGAAGCGAGTTCATCAGTATATTGTAAGTGGAAGAGTCGAAGCCAGTTTGGTGCTTGAAAATGCTTTGATTGACATGTATACAGTCTGTGGAGAGATGGGCGAGGCGGTTGAGATCTTCCAGGGTATGAAGAAGAGAGATGTGATATCGTGGACTTCGATTGTGAGAGGGTTCTCAAATTGTGGACAAATAGATCAAGCTCAAAAATATTTTGATCTAATGCCCGAAGGAGATTCTATCTCTTGGACGGCCATGATCGATGGGTACCTTCGTAGGAATCAATTTAAAGAAGCTTTAATGCTATTTCGGGAGATGCAAAATTCAAAGGTTAAGCCTGATGAGTTCACCATGGTTAGCATTCTTACAGCATGCGCGCATTTGGGTGCTCTAGAACTAGGTGAGTGGGTGAAGGCTTACATCGATAAAACTCATGTAAAAAATGATGTATATGTTGCAAACGCTCTTATAGATATGTACTTTAAATGTGGTGAAGTAAAGAAGGCAGTACATATATTTGATAAGATGGCCCAAAAGGACAAATTTACATGGACGGCCATGATTGTAGGTCTTGCGGTAAATGGGCAGGGAAAAGAAGCTCTTGAGATGCTCTCGGATATGCTGAGAGCTTCAATAAAACCTGATGAGGTAACCTATATCGGTATTCTTTCTGCTTGTACTCATGCAGGCATGGTAGACAAAGGGAAAATGTTCTTTTATAACATGAAATCTGAACATGGGATAGAGCCTAATGTAGCTCACTATGGGTGTATGGTTGATCTTCTTGGTAGAGCTGGTCATCTAACAGAAGCTTACAATCTAATAATGAATATGCCAATAAAACCCAATTCAGTAATCTGGGGGGCACTTCTTGGTGCTTGTAGAGTGCATAAAAATGTAGAGATGGCCGAAATGGCAGCTAAGAAGCTTCTAGAATGGGAGCCTGAAAATGGGGCTGTTTATGTTCTGTTATGCAATATATATGCAGCTTGTAATGCAGTGGACAAACTAAGTGAAATGCGAAAAATAATAATGAAAAGGGGAATCAAGAAAATGCCTGGTTGCAGTTTGATAGAGATGAATGGTATAGTTCACGAATTTGTGGCTGGGGCCCGCTCGCACCCTCAGACTAGAGAGATATATGCAAAACTAGAGGAAGTAATAGAGCGTTTGAAAATGGAAGGTTATTTACCTGATATGTCTGAGCTGGCCCTTGATATGGGAGAGGAGGATAAAGAGAATGCGTTGTATCGGCACAGTGAGAAATTGGCTATTGCCTTCGGTCTTTTATGTTCAGAACCTGGAGTGACACTTAGAATTGTGAAGAATCTGAGAATGTGCAGAGACTGTCATCATGTAGCAAAGTTAGTATCCAGAACATATGAGAGGGAAGTGATTGTTAGAGATAAAACTCGATTTCACCATTTTAGAAATGGTTCGTGTACTTGTAAAGATTATTGGTGAAAATCACCCTAGTCATTTATGCAAATTTCTTTTGATGTTATATGTAATTACTCAAGACGGAGAGTTAAGCTGCATTTGATACAAGGATTTCTCGAAAGAAAATATGACAGAAAAAAAAATATTGTACTTGAATCCATGATTTTGCATGAAGAAACTTCCCTTTCCTTTACATTTTCCCACAAGAAACCCTTCCACCAAACACAAAATACTAATGGCGATACACTTGATTCGATGTATAACAGTGGTAATGTAGTTGAAAGGTTAGCATTATCAAGCGTCATCCTTTGCAACAAAATCCATCTTCCAGTTTAAGGCTATTATAAATGAATCAGAGACTGTCAAGATCCAGCAAGAATATTGTTCTAATTATGATTTATGACGAAGAGTCCTAAATTTCAAGTCATGCTATACAAAAAAGTGAACTCTTGTACAGTGGAACCACATTCATCAATTAAATTTTTCTTCGTGGCAAGCTTTTTTGGCAAATTAAAACATAATCATGGATTCAAGAATCACATGATAAAAGAACATGAAACAAAACACCTGCGCTGAGTCTGCTGATTGGGAATTCCATATGCATTAAAATAGAAAGGTACCTAACATGTTGGCAAACAAAATGCAAATTCCATAACCTTCCGGTGCTTGTACTATCAAAATATCCATTTCCATTTTACCATTAGATAAACCGAGCTACATAGACCGAATTCAAAGGAAAAATGGGAAAATAAGCAAGTAAATGTGCTACTGAAAAATCCATAACATTTACTACTGAAGAATCCATGACTGCTTTCAAGAATAACCATGACTGCTTCAAGGCATACAACAAATACCAATTACCATTTAACTAGATCCAGGATCAAGTACAGGGAGCCGACAATGTAAACTAATCGATTTATCAGTCTGACGAGAACCTGGTATAAAGAACTGAAATATCACAGTCAAGCAAGCACCTTGAAGAGCAATCCCATAGAAAGTACAGTCAGGCTTTACTAGGTGGCACTGAAGGCTCTTAGCGAAATGCTTAACACTCACTTGCACAGTCATCGCATCACCTCTCTCAACCGCCCTCTGCGTCCGAGTCTGAGCGCTCAAATCATGGTCGCCAAGGGGCATATCAGCTTGCTCACCAATAACCGACAATTTACGAAACTCAGCCCCAAGTGTTATTAAAGTAGTTGAAATTTGCAAGTGTAGCTCCCCATATTTGGTTATAGATACGTTAATCAAATCCCCAACATGTTTCATTCTATCGACAAAGTTCTGTAACTGGTTTAAGTCCGGGATTTGAACTAGTGTACGTGGCAATTCCTGAGCCATATCGAGAGCTGTTTGTAGCTCAAGCACATCAGATCTTGACAAGGGTTTAGAGATAGGCACATCTTGTATCACTGCGGATTTGTAGCCCTTGGTTTCGAAAGTGAGAAAAGGCATTGGTTGCTGAGAATGAGGTGGCAGCTTCTTCACCAGCTTGATTTGGAGGCGGTTAGAGGTCGGGTCTGCATTGTTGCCTGTGTGGGCTCCACTGAACTCAGTGTAGATGGCGACAACACTGTGGAGGGCACGGTGGAGGAGGGAGAGGTCAATGGTGAAAGCAATGCGATCGTCGTTCTGGCTAGAGATGCGGTAATCGTCAAAGAGGGCTTCTTTGCGGAACTGAGCGATGGATTGTATACCATTGCCATTGAGGAGGTTGTGGAGGAAGATAGCATGGTCTCGGGTTAGGTACAGGTGGCATATTTTACCCATCTTGTCTAGGGCTGGCAAGAACCTCTTCTCTAACAGGCTTACACCATTGTCAGTTAAAAAAGCCTTGAACTTCATCCTGAAAGTCGCTGGACATTGTTCTTATGAACATTGAGAAATGTAAACTTAAAAATCACATAACTTTACGAGTAACAAATAAATTGTCAAAAAACATATCTGCCCGAACAAACAAGTAAAGAACAAATACTATAGGGCACCTTGCAAAGGGTTAGTCAATGAGTTTTTTCAAGGGATTGCCTAGATCCCTGGAGAGTTTTAAATCAATTTGTGAAAATGGAATTGCTAGAGGTATTAGGAACAATGTGAGGGAAAAGAAAGAAAAAATAATACTCTTGCATATGCGACTTTTTATCAAGAAATTTTACTTTTTTTTTTTTTTTTAATGGAAAGAAATTTTACTTCTCAGTTACATTTTCGCTTGAGCTATCTTTACAGCAAATGAAGCATAAAGTTTTCTAACAATTTCTAAATTCCGACGGAATCTAAATCCACATATTTCATATGTAGTGTTACGACAGAACTACATCCATGAGAACCCTTTCGAACCCCCGTGGTTCAACGAACCCTAAATTTATGATGTTAGTTATAACAGGTCCACATAAAACCCTAACCTCAACTGAACGGAAAAATTATACCTAGAATGAACATTAACTTCTTTATATTAACAACAATTCCTTTTTATAATAAAAGCTGAAACAAAGTGATCATATTTACACTGAAAATGACCGAAAATAAGAATAAATAAATAAATAAA
>MKEJ01000433.1:0-15897 GCA_001753735.1 Embelia ribes
AAAAAATGTTAAGTCTTTACTTATAAAAAAGACTTAGACAAAGTTGGCAAAATAAAAATCAATGGGTTTGGTTTTCTTTTGTTTGATTGCCATGTAAAGTTTAAGGCAAATAGTCCAAATATTAAATGTCATTTTCCCATTGGTACATATTAGGACACATATGTATATATGTCATTTTCATCTAAATATAAAATAGATATACTGTACCACATACACGGTCAACAAGGAAAACAACCATAAGAAAGCTTAATACGCTATGAACGTCGTATTGCTAATCACGCAAATCCCGTACAAACATGTCCCGATAAATACGAAACACATATGATAAATATGCATATATCATGCTATGAATTTACAAGTATGTAAATCTCGAAATGAAATTACTCCACGAATCAATATGAACACAAGCTTATAACTTGTGTATAAAAAAAATGGCATTATAAACTTGAAATAAAATAGTCATAAAGCTGGTATGATCTCAAACAAAAATCTCGATATAAAATATGCTCGAAAATAATTCATAGCCCAAAACCTGAAACTCGATATGTCATGCATGGCTATGAAAAAAAATCCGAATGTAAGAATGCTCTAAATATTCCAATAAAAAAAATAGCAATGCATGGCCCGACTACAATATAATTGCAAGGAAGACTAATATAATTGTAGTCATATTAGAACTAACGAAATAAATGTGAAAATTTCAGGGACGTCACAGTTTATCAAGCAAGCAACTTGCTTTATTATTGTGTAAATATGATGTTTACTTATGCGTTGATATGCAGGCTACAATGTAGTTTTTCTTTATGCGTACTCTGATATTAGGAAATGCTGTAGAATGAGAAGCGAAAGAAGCGAAATAGAAGAAATCCCATTTTTTTATTTTCTTTCTTTCAAACTATAAATATATTTTTTGTTTCCTTTGTTTTAAAAAAAAGGAATGGACTCGTATTCCCTGGTCGTACATGATTTCGAGATGCAACAACCCTAGTACCCATACATAACTCGTACTTTTAAGGGAGTATAGCGAAAATACTAAAAAGGAATGAAAAGTAGTTTGTCTTGGCTGCCCTATTATAAAAGTACTAGAAATTTCCCCGAAAATGGAAATTTCTACACGAAAGGTATGGAGAATAACACAATTGAGGCTTACATGAGACCAAATGTACCAATTAGACAGAGTAGAAGAGAAATTCTGCTATTTTTTCAAATGGAAAATGAGCTATACCTATCAAATTGCCTATAATGTAGCATAGTAGTCGTATTTAGCCTAAAAAATGACTATGCAACCTCAAAATTTCAAAGATTTGGCTTCCAATCTCTGCTCTCTTTCTCTCTATATATAACGATAGGGATTTTATACATATAAATATGTAGAAAATTCATATATGCATTCATTCATCATTTGACACGTAGGAAAGACACGTAGGAAAGAAACTAACAATATTGCTATTAATGAATAATCTCCCTCCCATATGTAATTAGTCTCTATCCCACTTCTCAATTAATGTGTGAATGCCTACATTCATGTATGCATAAAATCCCTATTCTATTTTAAAATCTATTGTTAAAGTAAGCTAAAATGCTGCAAATTTGTTTGTATATGAGCTGAATTGGCGTGTGTTAAGCCCAAAAGGAGCTAGCACAAAATATAGCTAGTCGACTGGGGCAAAATCCAGTGCACTGCTTCCAATCTATTGGATTTTGATCCAGTGCATTGGGTAAGGGCATTACAAAAGATCTTCCTAGACTTGATGCAATATGCCGATTCAGGAAAATACTTTTGAGTGGACAATGAAAGGAATTTAGGTGTATTAAGGATAAATAAGTAACTAGCCTTAATGTCAGTATATGAAAATTTTACATACATAATATGTTTTAGATTAAAAAAATATATCACTTGATAGAGTTTGGCATAAAAGGAAATAAAGTAGACATTGTGGAGAGATTGCAAATATTTATTGTGCTTTGAAATTAGTTCTACCTTTATTTTGTATAACTAGGATTTGGAAGAAAACTCATCTTTTGTAAGTTAAACAGGAGAAATTGAATAACATACAAGCTTTGAGAATGAAAAAGTGAAATTGAGCTATTTAAGGTGCAATCCTTTAGTGGAGGATGCCAAAATATTATTTTAAATTTACAATTTACCAATTTCAATTCTTTAATTTTTTTTTAATATGGCTGCAAGATCCAAACGTTAAGCATAAATCACAACGCTTCCACTTGGTAGCCCATTACTAGAATTCTTCGGCCATACGATTTGAAATTAATGGCCCAAATCATAAAATTACAAGATTTGAAACTGCCAAAATAAAATTAAAATGAAGATGAATCTTCTAATCTTGAATTTTAATGTAATTTTTTTTTTTTTAATTTTTGGTAGCCACCCAAATCCAAAAACAAAGTCGTATGTAAGATTGGGTCGTCACCATGAGCACTGGACTCCTATACCGGGCCAACCCGGGCTAAGGCGGTTTTTCTCAAAACACAAACTCTGTTTTATTTACCATATCCATACAAAAGCAGCACTCGACATTTCTTCACAAAAAAGACACCTAAAATAATAAAAGAATCCCAAACCCCATCTCTCTCTCTGTCTCTGTGTGTGTGTGTGTGTGTGTAAATGGGTAATGGAACACCGGGAGGCCTCAACCGTGGCGGCGACCGCAAGAACGACGGTGGCGGAGGAGACAAGAAGGACAAGAAGTTCGAACCCCCTGCCGCCCCGTCCCGAGTCGGCCGGAAGCAGCGGAAACAGAAGGGCCCAGAGGCTGCCGGTCGGCTCCCGACTGTGACCCCGCTGACCAAGTGCAAGCTCAGGCTGCTGAAGCTGGAGCGGATCAAGGACTATTTATTGATGGAGGAGGAGTTTGTGGCTAATCAGGAGAGGCTTAAGCCCCAGGAGGAGAAGACTGAGGAGGATAGGTCCAAGGTCGATGATTTGCGGGGATCCCCCATGAGTGTCGGGAATCTGGAGGAGCTCATTGATGAGAATCACGCCATTGTCTCGTCCTCCGTGGGCCCGGAGTACTACGTTGGGATCTTGTCCTTTGTCGATAAGGACCAGCTGGAGCCGGGTTGCGCAATTCTGATGCATAATAAGGTGGGATTGTGTTTTGCTGTTGTTTAATGTAGGGGTTTTCTTCGGAAGTTTAGGGTTTGGGATTGATGGGTTTTTTTGGTTGTAGATTAAATCAACTTTTTTCTGAGTAAGCAAAAAAGCTAGGCATCGGCTTAAAATAAGCTTATTTAGGTTAAATCAACAAATTCACTCTGCTTAAAAGTTTGACAGAGTAGAAAATCCAGACATGGCTGTGGCTTGAAGGCTGCAACTAAACAAGCCTTGAGTAGGTTTATTAGACTTCTGATATGATGTGTCTGCGGTTTCCGTGTTGGGGTGGGGTTGGGTTGGGTTGGTTATGTTTGTTTTGAAGAACTATGCTAGATAACCGTCCACTCCTTTGTTTCAGTTTTATGCTCTGGACTGTTCCAGCACCGGAAAGGACTAATCCATCCCAAGGGAAGGGCTGGGACTATTTTTCCGTAATTCTATCTCTGCCTGTTTGAAATTCTTTTTGTAATTTATAAAATTAATCGGGGAACTAACAATCTGGCCCTAACAATTTCCGTGAAATAAACGCCCAAAATCGATGTGTCTATTCATGTGTTGGATGGGGACTTAGCTAGCAAGTTACTAAAGCTTGTCGGAAAACTGGAGCTATGATCATCAAGATAGATGATGTGCTACTAGAGCACTCGATGTTGATTGCTATGGAACTTTAGTTGATTTCTGTTTTAGAGATGGGGTTGGAAAATAAGGATGGACTTGTGTTTCATAGATTAGTGTTTGAAAATAAGGTTTTGAGCTGTATAGGATGATTAGCATTTGAAAGCATAAGTTTCTCGTATCTTGGGAACTTAAAAGCTGTAGGCATGGGTAGATTACTTGCAATCAATTTTTGAGATCAGTAATAGTTTAGCACCTAAGATAAGAATATACGATTAATGTTCCAAACTTTTCGATAATGTTGTGGTACTTGAGCCCTCACATAACCTTGTGAAACTCTATGGAATTCCAATTGACAAGTGTTGACAGAAGTAGGCTACACTTTGTAACATATTGCTTATGTTGTTGAGATCCCTCAGTATAAATCAGTGCAGTTCTATGAATGAGAACCAAGTCTACCATTCTGGAGTATCAAAAAATTACTCTGTTCAATGCTTCCAGAAATAGTAGGAATTTGCAGATTCAGAGTTTGTGGAAGCTGAACCCTAAAAGTTTTAGAGTGTGACGGGGTAGCTTCCACTCTTTCTTTGTCCTTTTGTTAATATTTATCCTTCCTTGGAGGTGTTGTTGGGGTGTTTGGCCTTTGTTCTCTTTCTTTGTTTCTGAAAAACGTATGACTATACTTTGCACCATATAATTTCCTTATAACTTTTTGAGGTCGGTCTGCTGTCTGTAATTCATGTGACATGGTAAGGCCATGATCATCACTGATATTTTAATCTTTTAATTGCACCCCCATATTTTAATGTTTGTTATTGACCTGTTGCCGTTGGATGTAGAGTCAAGTATAGGAGGTTCTAAATGCAGGTAGCTCAAATTTTTTATCTTGAATGAACTCTGCCTAGGGCATTTGCAACTTTCCTTTGTAAAATTGTTGTCTGCGGGATCAAATTTGAGTTTTGTTTAATCTTTAATTTATTTTGACAGGTTCTCTCTGTTGTTGGGCTTCTTCAAGATGAAGTTGATCCAATGGTGTCGGTGATGAAGGTTGAGAAGGCTCCTTTGGAATCATATGCCGATATTGGTGGTTTAGATGCACAGATACAGGAAATTAAGGAAGCTGTTGAGCTGCCTTTGACTCACCCTGAGTTGTATGAAGACATTGGTATTAAACCTCCCAAGGGGGTTATACTGTATGGGGAACCAGGAACTGGGAAGACCTTGCTTGCTAAGGTACATAAGTAGCATTTCCATTCATTTTTTTTTACTTCTTACTTCAGAAAAATCTTATCAATTTTTTTTTCATTTACTTGTACATATATCTTGATTGACTAGAAGTATTTAATTGAACTATTATCACTCCGAGTTGGTAGCAATGGTGCAATCCTTGGACCTGTGTCGAGTTATGCTGAATAATTTTTTTATATATAAACAAACCAACGGTCCTTTCAGAAAATTAAAAATTAATGACTGTAAGTCTGTTTAGATGTGTTGCTTTTGCAGCTGTGTGATTTTGAAGATCTTTTGACACAGTGAAGCTTAAAATATCAAGAAGCTCTTTTAATATTAAAACTGGAAAGGCATAGAGGTAGGGGTGGCCAAAAGTCCCTTCCTTAAACGGGTAGCCACGGAAATAGGAAATAATAAAGAAATCATGAATTTGAACTGGCAACTCAGGGGGAATTTGGGACAAGACACGCCTTGCCACTCCTAAATAGGATATCTTTGTAAGAGCATTTCAAATTCTACTTCCCTGGCTTTTTTGGTTTCTTTCTCCATCCTTGTCCTGGACCATGGTTATCTTGAACCACCACCGATCAATGGTTGTTACACTTGAGTTGACACACAAATTGTGCATTTTTTGACTCGGGGTCATCATTTCTTCAGCAAACTACCCTTTTTCAGCATTCCGGTTCCCGCTCCTGTATTCTTGTTAAGGATATCGGAGTTTACAACTACAATTTTAGCACACGGTTTGTTGTTGAGATTTTTTATTTCAGTATCTGTACCATTTATAGTTACAACACGCCTTAGGACTATTATGAAGCATTAATGAAGGATTAGGTGACTTCGTTCACACATTTAATGCTGCTTATCAAGTGCCCGTAGCACGCTTCTTAACATTTTATTTAGTCATACTTTTTCTGAAGTGTCCCGTTTGTTTATTTATGAGTCTAAGGTTATTACTTTGAGAAAGCTACATGTCATGTAATTTCATAGACTTGGTTTGAATAACCAATTGGTTTTTTTCTTTTTGTCTCTATTCTTCACATCCTCTAATCGTTCCCAGTGGCGTATTCTTTTATTTCATTCGCTTCTCTGGCTTTAATCTATTTTGTTATTTGCTCTGCATCAAAATTGATATCAAATCAAGGTACCAAATTTGATGTAGAACAAGTAGCAAAATGGAAAGTTTAATGGAAGAAACAACACATGAGAGAAAAAAGTAACAGATTGTATACTGAATAACGATGTTATGGTATGCTGAAAAAAAGGCCTATACTAATGAGGAGATAATTCAAGTCCTGGATCTCAAATCAAATCCTACCAAACTAGGAACTTAGACTATGTTGGTTGAGGGAAAATGTGGGAAAAGAAAATATTTTGTAGGAAAATACATTTTTTGCATGTTTATTTTGTAGGAAAATTATTTTTGAGGAAAATATTTTTCAAATTTTGGAAAAAATAACTTTCTCCAAAATTTGCCGGAAAATATTTTCCGAATGCTTGAGTGACATTTTAAGATGATTTTTGCTAATTTTTTTAAAACTTGATTCCTTCTTTGAAGCAAACTTATTTATAAATAAGCTCACTTATAAATAAAAGTTCTTTATTAAGCCAACTTATTTATGAAAAATAATAAATAAATAAATAAATAACAAGTTAAATATGTTTATTTTTAATTAATAATTTGGATTGGGTGTCGCTGCAGTTATTTAGATTATTCATCACAGATGTACACCCATTCATCACATATTCTCAAGAGCAATCGTGGATCTGGTTTTTTTTCAAGTGATTGGTGGCTCCGACAATCGTAGATCCGGTGATATCTGACCGGTTCTATTTTTTATTTGTTTTATATTTTAGTTTTTGTTTGAAAGTCCCTCTTATTGTAAGAGTTTAGTCTCTCTTTATAGGAATTTTAGTCAATATGAGGGTTTCCTATGAGTTGTTTTGTCATATATTTTGCATGATTCATTGGCACCTGATTATCATGAGATGATTATAAGGTAATTTTTCTGGTTTACATGTTAATATTTTTAGGGTGTGTAAATTGTAAAATTCTGTAAGAGAATGTCTTTGAGTTGCGATGTTTTACTTTTAGGGCTCATTGAATAAGTTATTATGTTGGCTTGATAAACTACTTAAATGGCTTTTATCATGTATATTTTTCTTATTAAATGAATAAATAAATAAAAAAGAGTAAAAGCTAAGTAAAAAATAAAAATGCTATAACTTATAATCTTGTTAAGTACATTTTATCTTTTAATATATATGAGTTTCAACAAAATAATATCGAATATAGAGCAACTACTTCTTGTTAGTCAACGTAATTTAAAATAATACAAAATAAATCAAATATTTTTTCTACTTGAATCATTAGATTTAAAAAAACTATTTGTAAAATAGAAGAGAATGATGAGTTAGTACCAACATGTATATAATTAATTTATTATGTATTTGCTTGAAATAATTTTTTTTTTGGTTAATATGCATTGGCGGACCCATAATTTCTAAGTAAAGAGATCAAATTCTATTATGATATATAAAAGGGTCATTTTTTTTTAGGAGAATTGGGCTAAAGGGTATTAAAAAATTTCGATATTTATATAAATATTTCGTAAAATTTTTCGGGGGTAAGAGGACCGCCTTGGGACCGTCACTGTTTGAGTGCTCTTATTAAAATCAACTTATAATCAAACACCTAAAAAATAAAAGAAATAAACAAAAAAAATTCCTAAAATACTTTTTAGAAAAAACATTTCCACTAAACAAACGAAGCCTAAACGATGAACACTAGTATATCTATAATATTCATCATACAAATATTCTCTAAAATTAATCAATTTATTTCTAGTCAAAGAAATGGAAGAAAATTGTGGAGAAGACATTTGCCTTTGAAGGGCATAAGATGAGAAAAATTTCCTAACCATGGTTGATACCTTAGAAAGTTTCGCAGAGTAAAATTTTAAACATTAGGCATATATTTGCATATTTGGTAATTACTTAAATATTTGGCAATTACTTAAGGACGCTCACGTATACAATGCACATGTTTGATGTATAACCGCAGTAGTATAAAAGCTTAATTTACAAGATGTAGATTTAAGACACAAAAACAAGCATCACTCGTACTACCCTAAGTGATCACACAAAACCATCATTATTATTCATATAGCAACACACGAAGCCAACATTTCCACACACACAACTAAGCACCAGCACGATACTTCCTAAGAGCTCCTGGTCTTGAACTTGGACTCCTCCGTATGTATACCCTTCTCCTCAGCAGCTCGTGCTCCTCCGGTCTGGTCGCCCGTGCTCAGTCCTCCCTTGCGCCCCATCTCTTGGTAGCCTTCGGTTCCTAGTTGCTCCTTCCTTGTGTGTCCTCCTCGGCTCCTCCCTACTCATGCATATATTCATTATTGTAAATTATTTCTCAAGTCTTTAGCACTCGTCTTTATTTTCTTATGTCAATCATCTTAATTACCTTGTAAATGGACTTTTTTTAGTGTTGCCTTATTTGATCACGCAAATTAATATTACCATCAAGTTCTGGATAATTCTTTTCCCGTTATTGATCAATCAAGAGTGATCAAAAGCATGAGTTGAGATATTTTTTCAAATACAATGTATATTAATCTCTGTCCTTTATAACATCACTGATGAATAATCAATTTTGAGTTACAAAAATAAAATATAGCAATAAAAAATTTCAAAGATAATTTTATAATTTAAAATGCTAGATTATGTTTTGTGACCCAAAGTAACCATTTTAAAAAGAAATAATATTTTATATATGTTTGTATGTAAAAATTTATTACATACTACTGTACTGTACGTGTACTGATATGTAGGAGAAAGAGTAATTTTTTATTATAATGTTGATTTCTGTTTCACACGTGTCAATAATTTATCTCCTGCGTGTAGACTATAGGTGTGCTGACACGTTGAAGACGCGTAGGAGATAGAGTATTGACGCATGTGAAATAGAAATCAACAGTGTACTGACACGTAGGAGGCTGTGTACTGACACGTAGGAGAACGTGCGTTAATACGTGTGAAAGAGAAATAGAATATTGACACGTGTGAAAGAGAAATCAATGATGTACTGACATGTAGGAGATACAATATTAACACGTGTAAAAGAAAAATCAATATACACGTGTGAATGATAAATCAATGTTACAATAAAAAATCAATCTCTCTTCTATGTATCAGGACATGTATGATGATATATAAAAAATTCCTACATATGAGCATGTATAAAATCTTATACTGTACCCAATTTCCCAATGGTCCTTGACAAGACTAACTACTCCACTAGAATAAGGATTCTAGTGGTGTGCATCGGTTTGGGTAACTCGAAACTAAAATCGATTTAATTTGGTTTCAAATTTTTAGTGACAGATCGGGTTCGGGTTTAAAATCTAAAAAAATTAGGGTTTTATGAAATTTCGGGTTCAGATTTTTTAAAAAATTTCGGCCTTAAACCCGAAACCCGAAATTATAAAATATTAAATTTAAAAATATAATTATGACATAATGAGGGTTTTTTTATGAAAATTCGGTTTCTGGTTAATGATGGTTGGGGTTAGGTTTGGATTTGTAAAATTTCGGATATAGGTTCGGTTAAAAAAAAAATTTGTTCGGTTTTCGAATTTTTGAAATTCAGTTTGAGTTTAACCCGAACTGAACCGATGAATAGCACTAACTAAAACATTACATTGAAATTTATGATGAAATTTATTTTTATAACTGTATTACGCATCAAAACATTCCAATATTCAAATAGGACTAACGCTTTGGACGAAAAGGAGCTTAAAATTATTAACCATTTTGAGTCAAAATAAAGGAAAGAAAAACTCACCGAAAAGCAAAATATCAAATGCATATCAATTTTTTTTTTTAAAGCAGAATAGGGAAAATAAAAATAATACTAATAATCAGATAAGCCCCTGTATATCACATCCATGATCCAACCATATTAAATTTGTGTGCAGCCAGCATTATAGGAGCATATATACCTTCAGCAAGGTGCTCTTGGGCTTCAAGGCTCTTTCCTCCTGTGCCACCTGGCACCACCGTCTCTCCTTGCTTTGCTCTTGCGTCCAGCTCAGCTCTCTCTTGATCCGACGCCATTGCTCCACTCAACTCCTACTTTTTGTCTTTTCCTTTTCTTTTCTTTTCTTTTTTTTTTAATCTGTTTCAACTTTTACTAGCAACTTATTTATAGAAGCAGGTGCTAATGAGACTGGGGGGCGTGAACGGTTGCCACGTGGGCAGGTGACGAGGCGAGGTACTTAAAACGTAGTCTGTAGGGGAACGAGGAATGACACGAGTAATGTTAGCAGAGGTCAGGTCCTTGTTTGACTGACACGTGCTTGGGGAATTACGACATTCATAGATGAGTAATGGAAATTGGTAACAAACCCGCAAAATCTATTCAAATAATTTATACGCTGACATGGATACTCATGTATCGTAATCTTATTTATTACTTTTCATGTATTATAATTTATTTTTTTGGAAATTCCTATCAAAATTTTAAGTTAATATGTAACAAAATTTATCCTAATTTCTATTAATATTGTTAATATGTGAATCAAATTTCTAGGAAATTTCTTAATAGAAATTTGATTGACATAATTTCGATTAACAAAATTTATCCAAATTTATATTAATTCATTACTTTTATTAATAAAATAATGAATAATAATTCATATAAGTTAATATGTGAAATTTTGCATGAAAAGCGTTTGTCTATCACGTTCACAATCTAACATCATCACATTTGTCGGAAAGAGAGAGAAATAAGTGACGTGGATCATTGATAACTGCAATTTATAAACTTTCGGTAAAATAGCTATAAAATTTGTTGGGTAACTGAATTTATATAAAAGAAAACTCATATTATAAATTTAATATTAAAATTATAAATACAAATTTTATATTAAAAACTTTAGTCCAAAAAATTTATAGCAATTTCTTAGCAAACTCATAAATATGACCCTGCATATCGTCGAGGATGATAATTAGAGTGGTTAGTTTAGTTTTAAAAGTATTTCTTTCAAACGGTAGGAGATAAACTAAAAATTGTGACGGGATTTTATATTTTCCTTCGATTTCACTTTTGTTTAATTAAGAATTACACTCCTTTTGTTTCTAACAAAAATAACAATCATTAGTATCCTTTCTCGTTTAGAAGCCAATCGCATGTGGTTGAGCATATTTAATTTATTTTTTTTTCAGTTGAGAGTAGAGACACAAAGTTCTTTTTCACTGTAAAAAGAAAAGAGAAAAAAAGAAGAAAAAACTCATATTAATATTAGAGAAATATGATGCGGATATAAACGATAAGAACTAGTTGTGTTATTTGATATTGTCAATTTCCATATTTAAGCTTGTTAATATATGTCATTAGTCACTTCCATTACAATGCCAAGAGCTTTGGACTATATTTCATTCTTTTACTAGTAAATCTCCATTAATAGTCTCCCTAATGTTCTTCCATTAATTCTTCCATGTTCTTTTGGGATTTGACTTTTCTTTGTACATTTTATGCCATTACTTTGGACTGCAATCAATTTTTCAATCCCCACAGGTTAAGCAATAATAACTTTACATGTGAATCAAGAACATTTTATAATGGAGAATCCTAATAAAGGCAGCTAGAAGATGACAACTATGTTACTGGAACCTACACGGATAATCTCCAACCAAAATATATAGGGTGGTTTGGTTATAGCTTTTGCGTTAATAAGTTAGTTTATTTATATTTTAAAAAAATATGGATCCATCAATTTTAAAATTTACAGCTTATTTAGGTTAAAATAACAAATAAGCTTAATATAAAAGCTTAGCAGCCAAATGCTATCCAACTTTTAAATGAAAAAATTGATAAGTTAAAGCTTATAAGCTTCAACCAAACAAGCCCATTATTTGTCATTGAAAATAGTACTTTCATAAATTCTCCAAGTTTTTTATTGTAACTAATAAGGGATTTGGAGAAAGCGGCATTAACTTATTCAGTATTTGCATGTACAAGTTCCATACACAGGGATTAATTGGACAAGAATAAATAAGAAAGGAATTCAAGAATTAATCTTATTATTTCCATGGCAGTTGTACATGTGGCTAGCTTATATAGTGTGTTATATATATTGTCACTTGTCAGTTAAAAAAACAATTCACTTTTTCTCTATACATTTAATATTCAATTAAATATTTGTTTTAATATATTTTATTTTGCCACTTGACTTCACTACACTAATTTAAGTATCGAAGTTTCTGTGAGCGCTTTCTGTCGGTGTTTTCAATTTCATTTCTTCAGAGCAATTTACTTCAAAAGCCTACATTGAACCTTGGTCAATAACGTAACTTTGCTTTGTCTCGGAAATCTTTTATAATCAGCCTAGTCTCGATCTCAATACACCGAAAACTTATGATCTCACTCTAACATATTATATCCTCTTCCATAACCTTTTCGAAAAAATGACTGTAGTGGACAGAAGTATATTTCTCCATATTTTCTTTGTAGGATGGGCCACAACATCAATGTTCCTTTATTTAATCTGGGATCTTTGCTAAGCAATATTACACGTTCTAGTCAGTCTTCCCGTATATTATTATTTTATAAGTAAAAGTTTGTTCGATATATCAAGTCACTGTTTCTGTACAAGCATTTTGATTCTTAATCGTTTAATTGAGTTCGTTTTTATACTGCTAACCAATAATAATCTGGATATTTAACGTCATACTAACAACTATCATTTTGTTATTAATCGATTTACATTGTAAATTATGCCCGAGCTTTCATGCTTTTTTTTTGTGTGCATAATGTGTGATCTTTCACATAATTTTCCTGCGTAATAATCAGTCAACTAATTATGGGGTAAAATTATTGTATTGATAGACAATTTATACAAAATAACTAAATCACAGAGTGTTGCCCAGGCGAACTTTTACTTAATTAGTTTCATCATCGACTCTAACTTACTGAACCTATTAATTTAATTACTTACAAAATAATGTCTTAAAATTCTTGATTTGCATAAGCAATAATAGCAAGTTGCTATTACATGTCCATGTGTTTAAATTTAGGTCACAAAAAAGATTCGTGGAAAAGGACATGTGTGCTCCCAATTTTCACTCTGTTCACGCTTTAATAATATTTTTGCTTACAAGTACGATGATCTCTAGCTTTTTTTCACGCTTTTGCTCTCCTCCGGTTCAGCGATACGGTGATATATGTTGAAATCAAATACCTATAAACTTAAATTTATAGGCCACAAGTCAAGGAACTTTCAATTTGTAATCCCCACACATTAAGACAATAATAGTACGATATGTAAATTAGGAATACAATCTATAATGAAAGATACTAAAAGTGATCTAGAAGATGTAATTGAAACCTGCTCAGATTGCACCAAGGAAAAATATCTGTCTGTGGGGAAAAATCTTTTTCAAGTTTAGCCTAGCAATAGTGCTATTTACTTTGGGCATCCCTATCAAAGTGCATGTCTTTGAAAAGTATATAAGATTCCAATCCACAATTTTGGAATCTATATACCTATAATTTGGAAGGATTTCCAAAAGGTGAGAACTTTCCCTCATGTTGAGGTAATTTATTTAACATCATTTTAGTATATTGATGATTTACATAACTAATAATTTATTTAGGGATTACAATTGAGGGTAAGAGAATTGATTCAATCCAAATAGGAACCAGTACTACAGAGCTGGAAGCTTCAACCCGCTCTTGGTTTAATCTGATTTCAAAAATATGGAAGTAATTATCATATATTTGGTCATGAGTCAACCCCAGTTCCAAATTATGTGGCGAATGCAAGATTTTATGTTGGAACAAATCGTTAAAATTCAGTAAAGCAGAGGATAAAATTTTCATTTAAAGGGGCCGTCCATTGCGGCCTTTCCTGTCTTCCGTCTAACGTTCCAATGCCCGCACCGGTTTGTGTAAGCTCAACGACGGGCATCATGCAAAATATTTTCAATGGGGAGCCTTTACCAAAATTGAAATTATTTTAACTATTTCACTTAAAAGATTTTACTGAAATCACACTTAATCATACTGAATTTAGGGATGGAAAACGAGGCGAAGTTGCGGCCTCAACAAAATTTTTTCTGAGCTTTTCTTCAAATATAAATTTTTATGATATCATTTCACTTAGAAAGTTTTATTAAAATCACATCCGATCAAATTACAATAAGTACAAAGGATAGCGCCAAAGTATTACTATATGCAACTGTAATTGTATTACGAATTGAAGAAACTCGAACATTAGAATTCAAAGGAAAAAAATAGAAAAACATCTGTATAAATAGCGTGGTTTTCATTTTCTAACATATTAATGGTAATTGTTTTCTTTTATAAATATACTAATGTGTAATCCACGTGTTACACAGGCTGCAAGGAATGATTTTTTTTAAAATACTGCTGGATCTATTGTTAATAATATTATTTTGTATTTTTTTCTTTTTTTGCCTTATTTTTAGTTGTATATTTGTTTGTGATTGATTTATTATATTGAGGAAGTATATTTTTATTTTCTACTTTTTAAATAATAATTTTATATATTTACCGTACATATATCATATTAAGAAACAAATGAAGGAGAAATAAAAGAAGGTAAGGAGACAATTTTTCTATATGTACATTATATGAACGTTCGGAACATATAGGTGTAAAAACCAAGACATAGTAATAAGCGAAATCAAATCCTCATAATTCTATGCATTAATGCTAAATAAAAAACTATATTAAAATTAAATGACAAAGATTCCCAAATATATTAAGACTCCCCCGCAAGATTGAGGGTGTAAGCACGACACCCCAATCTTAGGTAGAAAACGACGAAAATGATCCACTCCCAGAGCCTTGGTGAAAAGATCGGCAAGTTGATCTTGAGTGTTTATCTTGTGCAGGGAGATGAGACCTTCACGATATTTGTCGCGCACCAAGTGGCAGGCGATCTCAATGTGTTTGCTCATCTCATGAAATACTAGATTGTGAGCAATTTAGAGGGCAACATTGTTATCGCAATATAAGATAGGCAATTGTTTAAGAGTGACAGTGAGGTCACGAAGAAGACGACGAATCCAGGTGAGCTTACATGTGATGGATGCCATGGCTTCGGACGACGAGCGAGATACTACATCTTGTTTTTTGGTTTTCAAAGAAATCGGACAAGTCCCAAGTGTGATAATAAAACCTGATGTAGAACGGCGAGTCATAGGGCAACTTGCCCAATCTGAATCAGTGTAAGTGGTCACAGTGAAATTGTTAGAGGCGGGAAATAATATACCATGTAAGGGTGTGCCTTTAAGATAACATAGTACACGACTGGCAATCTCCAGGTAGGGTTGTCGCGGGGTGTGCATAAACTGACTCAACATATTAACAGCAAAAGTAATATCAGGCCGCGATATGGTGAGATAGATTAAACCAACGAGACGACGATAAGGTTGAGGATCCGATAACAAAGCACCATACTCGTTAGTTAGCTTAATGTGTTGTTCCATGGGAGACTTGGCTGGACGACAACCAATTTGACAAGTAACAGAAAGGATGTCGAGAATTTATTTTCTCTAATTTAGGAAAATCCCTTTATTTGATCAAGCAACTTCATGACCAAGAAAGTATTTTAATTTTTCGAGATCCTTTAAAAGAAACTTATTAGCTAAAAAGGTTTTGATGGTGTTAATGGCCACTAAATCATTGCATGTGATTAACATATCATTAACGTATATAGGGACATCAATTAAAATGTTACCACAAATACATATGAAAAGATAATGATCCTCATTAGACATTGTAAAATCTGTAGAAGTCAAAACATAAGATAGTTTCTCATACCAATTGTGTGATGCCTATTTTAGCCCATATAGTAATTTGTGCAGTTTACAAATACAAGTCTCCTTTTTTCTGC
>MKEJ01000434.1:0-10445 GCA_001753735.1 Embelia ribes
GTAGGAAATGGAACCAATAATTGGTTCAAGGGTTTGACGTTAAATCGTAAAAACAAAATCTCGTACTAGTTCATTAAAAAAAAAAATTCCTCAGAATTTTCCTTTCCATCGGAATTTTTCCCGAGATATTACACGTGTCATTTGAAGTAAAAGTTGTTCGCATATTGGACTGGGAAGAACGCGTGCTATGAAAAAGATCATTTATGTTGGTAAAAGTATTATGGAACTATCATAGAACTGAAGAAATTACCTGAGAACGTGAGGTTGATATGACTTTGAGATATCCTAAACTATTTCAATGTCGTCTGCCATTTTTCTTATCAAATCATATAGCCTAAGAAGAATGCGCCCTAGCGCCTAAAGGGTAATTACACGTGTCTACTTAACAACAGCTCCCATTGGAGTTTGAATGGCGTGTGTTTTGCTAATAGTTTAAGTTTACAATTGATGTAATAACTATTGTATATAAAGTTTTCGGAAACAAGTGAGGTCGTAATAGTATATTTTATTAGTTTAGCCTGACGCTGTTGTTAAATTATGTTTTTGACTACTCATAAAGTTTGTAAAACTTATATCTTGTTGCAAACCGAGTTTTGTTGTAATTATAATATGTTGTTGCACTTGTGAGGATCAAGCACTCTAGTTAGTTTTGGCGAAGGCTTATGGTGTATATTTAATTATTTTTCTCTAAATCTCACATGTTGTATAAGGATGACAATTGGGTTAACTAACCTAATCCATAATAAAGCAACCCAAATCTAACCCAAATCCAAAAATTTCTCAAACCAAACTACACCGAAAGCCACATTTTTTCCAACCCAAACGTACACCGAATCCACAATTTTTCCAATCCAAATCTAAACCAACCCAAAATCAAAATGACCCAAAACTTTACCCAAACCAACCTAAACCATATGTCGTTATCTCTCTTTCTTATTTTCAACCCATTTTCCCCAATTCACTTATTTTACGGTTCTTCTCTAGTAAGAAATTCGAATTTTACGTCTAACATAAATATACATACATACATACGTACGTACACACATACATACATAAAATAAACATATGCATACACGCTTCGATCCAAGAAAATAGTTAATTTCAAAAAATTAAATTTTTAAGAAAATATTCTTTTTGAAAATATTTTTTAAAAAATTATTTAAAAGATTAAATATTTTTTGTTAAATTATATTTTCTAAAAATTTTTGAAAAAAATAATTATCCTACCAAATCTAATACACTCAATCAAGTTTTAACCCAAAGCCATTTAACCCAAGACCAACCCAAACCACAACTCAATTAGTAGATTTAGTTTTGAACCCAAACTCAATCAATACTTATTTTCAACTCAATCCTAATCAACCCAAATGCATTTGGTTTGGTTTTATTATGAGTTGAGCACAACAATCCAAACTAATTGTCATCCTTATGCTCGGGTTTCTCAGGATCCGGGAGCCCAACATACATTCAAGCTTTCTCATCAACATAACGTGAAAGTGACATGTTTCTGTCACATAATTTGTAAAACTAGATGTGTTTTGAACTTGGCAATACTACATAGGAAATGGAAAAACAAGAAAAACATGTAAGTTTTGATGTCCTCTTTCAAAGATCCAAAATTGAAAAAAATTAATAGAAGGATAACTAGTGCTTTTTAATTTTGTCTGGTGGACTGTAATTAAAAGAGGAGACATTATTCGAAACCCTGGTTTAATATTTCCTAATGGTTTCATATAAAAGTATCAGTGAAAAACAAATAAAGAGATGATCGGTCATAACAACATAAGATACATCGATCAATATGAAGTGTCTCTATCGAATTTGCAAGTATCTGCAACTACTGTATATATCTCACGCCTTGTACACTTCGAATCTAGCGTGGAGACATTATTTCCTACGAATTTTGAGAAATATATTCTCTAAGCACAAAGCACTTTTTGTTGTTACAAAAGATTTGCTATAGGAAAAACCCAACTTGCAAAACAATAAGTTACAGATTGATCAGTGTCTTCACAATACAGAATCACTAATTCAGCATGCAGGATCAAAGCTCCAATTCTCACAAATAACTTTGCTACAGGAGAAGGAAACTCAATTGCTACAACAACTGGTTCACAAGATTGACCAATGCTTTCTCAATACTGAATTTCTATTTCAACATATATGACCCAAAAAAAAAAAGCAGTATGGCATTTACAACAACAGAAGAATTATTGACACGAAATTGAAACATAAGATGCCTAAATAACTAGTATTAAGAGTCCTTTTTTTACCCTTCTTGATTTATTTTTACCGCAAATAAGAAGTTTTCTCTATGAAGAGGTCCGCCTTCACTGTCAACTAATCTACTCTCCCACTCTAGCCCATTGATGATGCTCCTTACGCTCGTTAGGACATTAACATTGTCTCTGATTATTATGTTGCCTTGTGGGCGTAATATTCGATCCATTTCTAGCACAATATACTCCATGTCACATCTGTAAAGAAAGAAAAATATTCAAGTTGGATACAATTATTGGTCAAGGAAGAGTAATAAATAGAGAAAGAAGTAAGCATTGAGTCCCCCATTCCCTTTTTTCAACCATTCAATGGTCTTTTCAAATTTTGCTATCCTATATCAATTTTGTCTCAAGTCTGCTTATGATTTACGATGTTCGAAAAGCAATGAGTACGTAAGTTTAGGAATTAAGTATATGAATGTCTTGTGTGGGTACAATAAAATGTTGAACTAATTATAGAAATCGAGCAAATTTAAAAGGAGATTATAACAAAAAGTTTACTAATTAATGTTTAAAATTCAGATAAATAGTATTTCTTATCTTTATTAGAAATGGAACTGGAAAAGATGATACCTGTCCCTATAGAGGCTAAAGACCGAATCTGCGTGAATGAAGTCATATGTTCTTGGGTATGTAGACATGGCCTCGTACCTTTAGAAAAGCAAAAAAGTGCTCAATATCAAGAACTTATCTAAATCAACTACCACATGCAGAAGTATATAAAAGCATATGCTAACATATAACAGAGTAGAGGAAACAAATACAAACAGGAATCAACTAAAAACAAGAAAGCTATTGATTTTTAAGCAAATTTTATCGATACATATTACATGAAACAAAAAAAATAAGGGAAAAATACTCAAAACACAATTCAGAATAAGCCAAATTCGTCTATTTGACATAGTATTCACTATTCAACACGATAGGAACTAACACCGAGCTCCTTTGTAGCTAAAAAATAAATCTAAAAGCAAAGCATAATAGTAATAGTTTCAGAAAGCATACCAATTCTGGTAAGTTCCAATTAGTCCACGTTCATAAATAACTCCGAGGGTATTCAACTTTGCTTCAACGGGTACCACATTCATCACCCACACCGGATCATCAACCAATGCAGCTGCAAATCCCCCCAAATAGGCATTCATATCAAGTAAATTACGGTATCTTCCTTTCTCTGCTAACTGATAGTCATAAGCCTTATAATGGGTTAATCTTTCTTTCCACAGCTCTGTGTTTTTATTGAACACCTCTGCTGTAATTCCTTCTAAACTACCACTGGCAATTCTTGGAGGGGTATTAGTCAATCTATCCGGCCATTTTGCTAATGGCCCACTTGCAATTTCTTTGATATCGGATACTTCAGGAAGAGGTGTTAAACAATTTTTCATCTTGGTGTACCTGAAAATAGCAAGATTAACAATCATAAGCTAAAAATAACAAAATTAAGGACCATGGACAATGAGAATTACATATTGAAGTTAAAAATGAGAAAAGTGATATAAAATAGGAAATGCTACTGCAACAAAACTCAGAAAATCCAGGAATACAGCAATCTTTTCTTCATATTGTCACATATTGTAGCGTCAATGATTTTGAATGACCCATGTTCCTGTACTATATGATTGGTTTGAAAATTTAACATCAATTTCACAATCATTAATTATGGGTATTTGAAAGCATTTTCCTGATCTTCTCCTTAAGTATTTAATTTCACAATACGCCCCTTCATAGAATTTTTTATTTGTTGGTCTCTCCTAGCTACACATGTTATAAGGAGAATTGATTTCAAAATCTCGGATTTATATTCCAGACCACTTGCTTGATAAAATAAGAATCACTGTTAAAATTGTGAAGTACAGAACTATGATGCCTTTCTAATCCGTCGCCGAAGGATTAGCTTCACCATTTGAGTAAATACTTTTGAGAAAAAAAAGATTTTTTTTCCGAAGATTAGTGTACATTAAATTGTACGTTGATATAGTCTCATTTTTATTCATCTTAAAATATCTTTGTTGCAAAAATGTGGAAGAATATGAAATAAAAACTAAAATTACAAAAGGTTACTTATAATTACCATCCATCATCAGGATTTTGTTCTATACAGAAGATTGGTTTCTTAAAAACCTTGCAGTTGATTTGGCAATGAACGTGGTTAGTCGGTTTCTGCCAAATAGCAATACCACCCCTCTGTGATATCTTCTTCCAGCACAGGCTCTTTGTTATTCTCTCAATCTCATCTTGTTCTGCTTTAAGATTGTTAGCAGCTCGGCCCCAGCCTTTCCAGTGTCTCTCCCAATTTATTGGTGGGCCTGACAATATCCAATACACACTGGGCCGTAATATACGATCAAGTTCGATAAGAAAAGCACCATCTGTTCAATCATAATTCACATTAGTGAACTAGATAAAAAGGTGTAGTTCGATAACAGAGTTTGCGGAGTGGAGCAAAATTTAACATTCTTTGTGGATCGCAAGGCATAAAATGTAATCCTTCTAGTTGAAAGTGATAACATTTAGTTCAATTTTAAACACCATTAACTAACCACCCCCACTTTCCATTATAGATGGGAGCAAATTACTTGTTGCTAACAAAGGATTTCTTTCCAAATTGTCAATTTTATGCAAATACTATTACTTTTCTATGTGAAATGACTATGTATCCAACACAAAACAAACATTGCAAAGGATATATCTATTACTCCCTCCTTCCAAGAATAATTGGATAATTTGATTTAGTACATAGTTTTATGCAAAATACATCAAGTTGCCCATATAAATGTTTGAATTGGCTTCATACCTTCATCCTAATATTTAGAAAGGGCATGTCCTAATATTGAAATGTCCAATTAATTTTAGATGTCCCAAATTATAAATAAAACATGTTTTTTCAAGACATTGCAATTGGATGATCTAATTACCATATTGGCCCCAAGGGATGAGACAGCGAGAGCAATGAGCCATGCCGAAAGCTCGAGCAGGGTAAGGCAATCTAATGGATGCGAGCACCCCGATCAAAGCTGGGACTCCACGCTCAAGTGCAAATTGCACCTGGGCTTCATGAGTGTCCCTCGGAGCGAATGACACTGTTGTGATGTTCCTAGACAAAAGATACGCCCCCTAACTAGCAACCTGCCAAATTCAGAATGAAATAAAAAAAAAATAGAATTTTAAACCAATCATCAATCTTCTCTCATACTAAAGATCAAGTCATGTACGTATAATTCAGCAAATCGCCAAAGGCCTATGCTTTTCTTGAAGTAGGTTGTAGATTATACCAGTGTTATCCAAATCAGATCGTACTGGCCGGTTGAACCTGTACAACCGGGAACCAGTACTTAGTCTGGTTTGGTATGTTTACAATACCAGATATGCAATTGAACTATTAAATTCCAACTAAACCGGCGGTATTTTCGAAAACCGATGAACCAACAAAAATCAGTGAACCGTGCAGTTCACAACATATATATTTTAAAAAGACCAATTTGACTTTAAATAGTTTCATAAATCCTTATCGTCAATAATCATTTTAGTTTTTTTACATAAAATCTAATGTTTTAGTGTTTTTGTTTCCTAAATAATATAAAATTCATATCAATAACCATTGGCAATGATAACCTGCCCAGAGTTTTAGCAGATTTAACAAATCTTGATAATAACATTGGTACTAATTGAAGTGCGTAGAGATAGATTAAAACCAATGGAATATAAAAGTTCAAACTATTTTGACTATATTTAGTTTTGCTTAATCAACTTGAATTTGTTTATGCTTTTCCACGATTCAAATATTTTGTTTTTTAAACATTCCTTGGTTGATATTTGTTGACCCTATTTTTGTTACAATATTTTTTATGATAACCAAAATAGATAATTCATTTTGTTAATACTCAATTTTTTACTAATGAAATTGGTTGAGTATTGTTTGGAAATGAATACTAGTCAGTAAATGAACGTACAGCCAACAGAGAAACGACCGTATACGGACAGGGGCACAACAGCCTATGGTCAAGAGACCGTATACGGACAAAGGCATGACAGCATACGGTCAAACGACCGTATATGAACAGACTTGCAACACCATGCAGTCAGCCAACAGTATGTTGTTATCATCTCAATAGTCTACGGTACCATGTTTCAAGAACTACTTTCATAAACTTGAAGTTACTACAACATTATAAATAGAGGCACTCGAGGAGTTCAAATCATCCAAAAAGCACAATCATCTCCCTACTTCTTACTCTCTTTTGCTCTGTTACTTTTATAGCGTCAACGGTGTACTTTTCACTTTCACTTATATTCATAGGCTTTCTTGACTCTTGATAAAAGAGTTCAAAATTGTATTTATCTAGAATTATTTAGTCTTAACTTGAGGGGTTATCTTAAGTAGAAAGAAGCTAGCTTTTGTGAAGTTAGCAATTGGTGTAATCATTTCGTTGGTGATAATGTAGCATCAAGCGGTGCCTTGGGAGAGTGGACGTAGGGGGATCAACATGATCTTTGGATGAACAACTATAAAAATCGAGTTTGTTCTTTCCTTCTCTCAAACTCTTTTTAATTTGTTCATTTATTTCATTTAGTGCATCATTTACCTAAAAATTCATATAGTTTCCTTTCTCACTTAGTCATTAAGTGTTGTAATTCTACAAAGATCCTATCTTTATCCTTATATTTTTTCAACACAATTCACCCCCTCTTGTATTTTCCTAAGGTCCAACAATAATATATTATTGAACTCTACTATCTAATCTAAAAGATAAATAGAAAATATGCATGTTAAATTAATTTATTTAAATATATACATAATTTATAGGAAAATTTATCACATTTATGTAATTTTTTTATACTTAATAATATAAGATAATCATTCTAATGGATATTTAATATATATGATAGATTAATTTATGAATGATGAAATAATGTATTCTTTTCCTTATATTTGGAGTTTGAGGCTATATAAATGTATGATGTGTCAGGACTTATTTGATAGAGCAATACAAAAAATTCTTCTCCAAATTATCTTGTTTATTTAATATTTTTGTACCATAGTATCAAAGCCGACAATTTACACACCTACCATTCCCTTTTAAATTTAACCCTTACAATAGCCTCTCAACCTGAGACCACCATAGTCGAGCTTGGCAGTGGGATCAATACCACTTTGGTTGCAAATATTGTACCAGTTGTGATTGAGATATCAACACAGAAAGTAAAATGTCTCATCACGGATGTTTCTTCTCATTACTTTATTAACTTTGGTGATCATCATCATCTCTCCCTTGTTGATAAATCTTTGACTGGTGATAATTATTCTAATTGGCGACAATTTATTTTTCACACATTAGTTGCAAAAAATAAATATGGATTTGTAGATGTAACGATTGCTTTCCCATTCGACTGAGATCTCTTTGATTTATGGAACCGATATTCTATAATGATACTATGCTAGATCACTAATAGTATGGATGGTTTGCTTGCCAGCAGTCTTCCATCTTATGACATACCTTCCCGACTTTCATTGGAGTTGGAGACTCGCTTTGAAAAGGTAGTAAAGCACATAGGTTTTGTTTATATCATTAGATTGCTACTACTTAATAGAATGGTACGTTTTTAATGGCTTATTATAATACTATGATAAGTGCATGGGATGATTTTAATTCAATTTGCATTATCGGAACCATTCAAGATCTTGAGACAGAAAAATCGGAAGAACGTGTGTTTGAGCTTCATGTAGGTTTAAATAATTCATATAAATCAACTTCAGCGTTAGCTTTTGGTCATGGAACCTTTTCCCTCACTCAGTCACATATATCACTTGCATAATGATGAATAGGATCAAAGGGCCTTGTCCATAACTACAAATATGGATCATTCGACCTTGGCATCATGTTGACCTTTTTCCAATAAGAACCCAGTTCTTGCTAAAAATTAGGAGCCGGAAAAAACTTACACCCTCTACAATAAAATTGGACATACACACGATGAGTGCTTTAAAAATCTTAGTTTTCCAACTTGGTGGCCAAACAAGAACCAAAATACAAAGAGGCTAAGGAGGGTGACCTACTGAACACGCAGATGCCCAGTTTCATAGCCCCTGCAATGGGCCAACTTTTCTGTTGGGCCCATGAGGGCAGGTTGGGCCATGGGCTACCGTCACTAGACCAAACTCGACCCAATTCTTCTCGGTCCAACTTAGCAACATTGCCCTTCTATCTCTCTTAAGCCTAGTTCCACAGCAGGCAACCGACCATTTGCATATGGGCCAATTTTCATGGACTAATGCAGCCTTAAGACAATTTTTCAATCCAACGATACATTAGGCAATCAAAGATCCAACTGCAACACCGTTGACATTTTCTTTTTGGTAATAAAAATTATTTTTGCTCCAATTGGGTAACAAAAAAATGTTTATAATTGAGATCAAAAGGATGAACTATTCTCTTAAGTTGTGTACTTAGTAACTTGACTTAATTTTACTTTAAGTTTCTGTATTAACAAGGCCTACACATTGTAAAAACATGCCCTTTGTGTTATATAGTTACCACTATGCTATAATAAGTATTGTATCGTAAGAAGTGGCACATTGTGGGTAGTTTTGGCTACAGCCGTATGTAAAGTTATATAATATTTTCTATAATCTTACGTGTCCGAGGTCCTCAGGTCCCGAAGTCGTAACAGGATGTTATTAGAATGAACCGGATTGCAGAAACTTGGTGAAGAAGGGATGGGTGCATGCATGTAGGTAAAATACGTAGGTAACATGAGTGAAGAATGATTTGGAGACAAATTTATATCGATATACTAGTGGTGTCTACGGCAATACCTTAGCATATTAGGTGCACAAAATGTGTTAAGATGAAGTAGTTGATGAATATGTTATATAATGTGTGTATGACGAAATGATGATTGCTTGTGTACTTTGCTGTGAGCGACAATTAGGTTGTGAGCCAAGTGGAATTCTAGACCAGTGATTGAATAGCAGGGGAAGCCTTGTTAGTTTGCAATGGGAGTAGAACTTTGGATGAAAAGAGACCGCTCGATTGCCAGTATTGTTGGGTGCCTAATATGATTGTGTGACATAAGTCTGTTCGTATAAATGTGAATATAAATATGATTCTAGATGAGAAAATTGTTAGGAATTTGAAGTATTTTCCATGTCTTCAAATATAGTAAATGAAGCATGATGACATGTGTGATGAGTCCCCTAACCGAAATCCTTCTGAAAAGGGGACTTTACTTGGAGGATGCACCACCAATGATACACACCCAAACTAGATCGGTTACAAGACTACTGAGGTAGTAGACCACTGTGGTTATTGACTCCTCCTTATACCCAAATAACACGGTTGAGGATCCAGAAGACAAGGCGACAGACGAGGAAGGCACTTTACTTTAAATTGGGACACAAGTCCCTCTTGTAACACCGAACGTCGTGGGTTCTAGTTTAACACCGCTCAATATCAATGGTGGGTACTTGTTTCAAATTCTTCAAGGTGTTATGGGATAAATGACCCGAACAATTATAAATAGTATAAAGACTCGGTCGGGAACTGTTGTTGTATATCTATACGCCCTGATATAATGGGCATACTGAAATTTAGCACATATGAGCGTGTCGGACTTCCATGAAGGAGAAAACCCTATGGAAGCATATCGATGGTTGGGAAAGATGGAAAAGTGATTCAAGACTTTGGTATTGAAGATAATGTGGTAAAGGTGACCACAACCCCATTCTACTTAATGGATGAGGCTGATGAATTATGGATAGGACAAGTTCTAACCCTGAATGTGCATAATCTAACTTGGGATAGTTTCAAGGAGGTATTTCTAGGGAAGTATTTTTTCGAAACCTGAAAAGACTTAAAGAGAAGGAAGTTTATAAAGCTGATATAAGCGAAATTCACTATGGAGTAGTACGCACAAAAGTTCGAGATGTACTTGCAGTTTGCATCAAAGATGGTATCAATCAAGAACCTGCGTGTTATAAGATTTGAGTTAGGATTGCGACCATCAATTTAGATAACCTTGGCTCTGAATTGGTACAATACTTATAAAGAGATAATAGAGACACTGGTATGCTCGGAGGTAGTATAAGGCCCCAAAAATTTTCGCCAACACTGTAGCAACACTGTTGCATCTTTTTATGGCATTGAATAGTGGTTATATGAAATA
>MKEJ01000437.1:0-10935 GCA_001753735.1 Embelia ribes
TATTGGGATTATTTTGGCACATTCCAAAATAGAAATATGAGCAATTATTTTGAGATGGGGTATTCTATAATATAATATTTTAAAATTTGACTTCCCCCACATAATCGAAGGTTTAGTAATTAGTACTTTATAATTTTGTTACATTAAGTTTTCTCATTTTGTGACTCCGCCCCAGTAAATATACTTAAATATATGTATATGTATATCTATGTTCCACAGATCTTTATCTTATGGGACTGTTTTGAGGAAACAACTCAATTCCGTAATCATTTTACACGAAGTACTATGTTTTAATAATAAATTATTATAAACTAAGAAAAAATTTATTTTAACTATTTTTAGATAAAAAAAAAAAACTAACAATAATTTGTTTTCAATTTATAATAATTTGTCCTCAAATCACAGAAATTCGTATGCATTGTAATGAAAAAATTTCTTGTATTGGGAGGACTTCCTTGTTTTTGAATGCAGTTTAATCTTCTTTAGTGTTTTTTTCCCCCTTAAAAGGCTTGTAGCTGAGCTTTTAAATTGAAATTTATAATTTGTTTTTTTTATTATTATTTTTTTTTTTCGGCAATAAAACACTAAAAATTTAAACTGAATTCATCCTATTTTTTCTGGGTCGGATAAATCTTGGGTTTTTTTTGCTTAAAAATTGCAGGGAAACAAACTCTAAATTTCAAAATCAGTCTTTGCAAAGATATTCTCAAACAAAAATCAATTTTAGAAAATGCAGACTTGTATTCCTCACAATAATTCTTGTATATTTCAATTTCTTTTTATTTTGTTGAAGTATTAGCATAATATGTGTGTGTGTGTGTGTGGATGATGCACCAAGTTTTATAATGTTGGTAAAAATGAAATTAATATCCTCATATAGAAACTGTGAATAGTAAATTTTGGTATTAAAATATGTACTTTATCAAAAACTGTGTGAATGGAAAATTAACTGATATATTGGAAACGACTGGCGGGAATGCGATGCTATTAGAGCTTAATGTATTTGGTACGGGCCGCCTTTGGTGTTTATACAGCTGCAACGATATGCAAGGAGTCGATCGAGGGTGTGGATATGGAGTACATAGATATATCTACTCTGCCAATGCTAAATACGGATTTGGAGCTACACGGAACCTATCCGCCTGTCGTCGAGGCTTTCCGGACCAAGATTCAAGAAGCTGACAGCGTACTCTTTGCTTCTCCCGAATACAATTACTCTGTCACTGGTAGTATTAACTTGACCTGTTACTGCTTACCACTTATTTTCCCTTTGTATTTTTGGTAGATTCAATCACAGTTTGGTATAACATTGTTGTTGCTTTTCAAATTTGGTAGATGAATTTTAAAACTTTATTGGTAAAATTAGTGAAGCGTGTTTCTTTGTAATTAAAAGAGACCGAAGCAAGCATTTTGAGGGTATCTTTGGAACTAAATCAAAGATTTACTGATAGTTTCACTGATAGTTTCATTACATTTTGAAAGTATCTTTGGAAAAATACAATACAAGGAACAAAAACTACTTAAAAATCACTCTCAGCTGGTTTTTAACAATCAGCCTAAATGTATCTATTTTGCTCAATTCTTCATTTCTCCTTTGTTATATTATATATGTTAGCACCTTTGAAGAATTCTATCGATTGGGGATCTAGGCCACCGAATGTTTGGGCTAACAAAGCTGCTGCTATTATAAGTGCGGGTGGCGGTTGGGGAGGGGGGAGATCGCACTACCATCTCCGTCAGATCGGAGTTTCTCTAAACATTCACTTCATCAATAAGCCTGAATTCTTCTTGTATGCCCATCAGCCGCCTGCGAAATTTAGCCGTGAGGGAAACTTGATTGATGAGGCTGCAAAGGAGAGATTGAAAGAAGTTCTTTTGTCGCTGCAGGCCTTCACGTTGCGACCGAAAGGCAGCAAGCTTTGAATCGATACCCGAATCTGTATTTGTCCGATGGCTTTGGATGTTGATGTTGTCTTTGGGATGCATGTACAACTTTGAAATACTAATTTCTGCTGAAGTTTATACTGATTTTTTTGCTGTGTTTTATAACATTTTAGCCATTTTTTCTTTTCGTCTTCGAGGTTTCCACAGTGCATGTTTCACATGCTCGAATAATACGGGGGATTGGCAATGTAGCTTAGCCGGGTTAAATATTCTGGCTCTACTATATTACTTCATGAATTTTATGTTCCTATTCGGTTCAGTTCGAGTTAAAAATAATAATAATAATAAATAAAAAAAAAAAAATTAACTGTTTGCTTGCACTTGACAATCTACTCCAGATGAATAAATCTTTTCTGATAAATGATGAAATTAACGAACGGAAATGACTAACAGAAGATAGAATTCAAATCAACTATTCCGATATATTTTCCACATTCACATGGGTGCGTCTAAGTTTTTGATTTAAGAATATTTGGGCATTTCTAATAGTAAGAAAAAGATGAAATGGGAAAAAAAAATCAGCCATTGGAATCACAATCTTTTTAAAGAAAACAAATCAAAACAATGTTTCTATTCTTTTAATCCACTCCAAATCTGATTTATAAGTCAAAATCCTAACCAATTTATATGCAAATTCCTACAATAGTACCATAACAAAGAGACAATCAGAAAACAAAGAATCAAAAAAAGGCAAGCACTAAATTCCCCATTGATCTAATTGGGTTTCAAATTTATATCCCTTTTGTTTCCTTCACAGTAAATTTATTTTGTAAATTGGTTCACTACCAAGACATAACTTATATATATATATATATAAACTTACAATGTATTTGGGCTTGTTTGGTGAGATTCTAACTTTCAACTCTTGAGTGCAAAATGTTTATTGTGTATATCAAGGTAACAGAAAATGGAAATCATCTAAATTCTTTCAGAACTTTTCACAAAGTTCAAAAGTTGGATTTGTTAAAAAGTTGGAATTTAGAGGTCATGCGAGGGTGGAAATTTTATGAATAAGTTATAAGCTATGTGATATTTTCGGCTTTAGATTTTCTATAAAAATTCTGTATGCAAAATCTCTACTATTAATAAAGCAAACACAATTTTTTTTACCGATTACTTAGCATGAAGCCATAACAAATTTATATTTTTCAGATTTACCCCTCAACTGTAATGAAAATAAAAGGGCAACTTATCCTAAATTGTCCCTTTTCCCGATGTTACAAAGGTCATTGTCGGTGTAATTACAAAAACTGAATTTATCAAGTTTAAATTTTTCATCTTTTTATGGAACACAACAGAAAAAGTATATACAAATTCAGTAATAGTGTGTAAGCATGCTATCAAAAAATTAATTTTGTTTTACCATATAGGATATAATTATACCTACGAGATTTGTGTGTATAAATNNTCTGATCTTTTGCTAAACAACTTATTCCGAAAGAGAAAGTGAGCTCTCTATATCTGTGGCTCTGCCCATGAAATGTGTTTAAATTGGTTACAACAGGGTGCTGGCAAAATATTGGAATAACTATACTATGCAGATTTGAATTTAATCTTATCCACCAAGATAACTCTTATCCACATAAATCACAATTAATACACATGATTGTAAATATTACAAATTTATAATTCGGATTATATGTTATTAATATTATTATTCTCTCCCACGTTAAGATTATAGATACCTGCTAATTAAATAGAATTACTAACAATCCAATTTAATTAGCATATTAAATTTCGTTAAAATCTTTCACTTAACTTATTTGACGTATCGGATTACAAAATCCATCTGTAGAGTTTTATACCATCACAACTTGTAGGTTTCCTTAAAGGAGTATCATCAATCCCTATTCAGGGACATGAATTCCATCAATTATTGATAAATACCATATAAAAAATGTTATCATTTAACTCACCGAGTTTATTGATTCATAACGAATCTCACTATTCTATGAATCAAAATAACAAACATAGTCCACATATATTTAAATAATAATTTAAGGATTAAGAGTATAAACAATATTCATAACCACGAGGCATCAACTGCCTTATATAATCTGTACTAAAATCATTATCTCGACACGATCCTATTTGATACACAAAGTTTACTAGTATAAGGAGTTAGGACTGTATCATTCTCCGTATTCAAGATAAACCTACTAAAATTATGTACTACAATTTATCAATGGTGTGTCCATTTCCATATAAAATTGTAAACATAAAACTTATATTCTATAAGAACTAATAATCTAATCTTATGTGTATAAGTCATACTTTTACATACTAGATCATCTATCATATAGAAGATGAGATATATATTTATTTATTAAAACATAATTTTAAGTAAATATTGCTTATACAGATTTTCATTAAAAAGAAAAAAATTTTATTATGAAAATACTGGATTCAAAACAAGCATGTCTTATAGTATAATACTGTGCTTTAATAAAGAAGTTATTCGCCACTATTTCTATATTTGAGCCACAGATAATGGCTACTAACTCATGGTGGAACCATACACTTAGTGCAAAGACGCAAAGGATATGAGAAGCAGATTAAGTTTTAGGCCTCACGGCCAGCTGTTAAGCAAAATTAAACCCAAAGTTATCCGAAACATTGCTTTTGGGTGGGAAATGGATTTTCAGGACCAAGACGAAACATTGAAAAATTTTGAAGAAAAACGTGCATAAAATATCCTGAAAATGCGTCGGTAACATTACGGATGCTGCTAAAAAATTTATAAAAAATTTGACGAATACATATTCATACAAAATTAAATAAAAATAATAAAATATAATAAAATATAGTATTTTTAGAATTTTTATGCTAAATACAAAAAAAAATATGCATATTCTTTTTAATTATGAATAATATATTCATAAAAAGTATCAAATATAAGTATAGAAAACCAAGTATAACGGGTATTCATAAATTTAAAAAATATTTTTCAATACTGGAATAGAAAAACGCATATTTTCTCTACGTTTCCAATACGTTTTACAATCATATTTGAAAAATTTATAACTGTATCCCCATTTCCCTTTTATTTTTAAATCATATTTTCGACTTTCCATACCTATTTTGGACACTATGATTGAACCCATAAACTTATTGATCTAGATGAGAGTTTCACTGCACTTTCTTTCTCACTCAGTTTGGTGGTAAAAAGGGTGAGCTTTTATCACATATGCCCCCGGGTCCCAACTACTTATCATGTATTTTTTCCTCCACAAATTACAAATTATTATATAATATATTTTTAAAATTAATTATAATATAATAATTTAATATTATAATATAATAAAAAATCAAATTTATCCTCATTTTACATTAAAAAATATACAACTCGATATTTTTGTTAAATTTAAATAATAAATTATTATAATTTAAAATTTTCTAAAAAAATAAGTGCAATAATTTAGGTCCCATTCACACCATCCTCACCAATAACAGACAAAAAACACCGAAGAGAGAGGCTTTTGGGACCTCTCGTTTTCCGAAAAGAGTATTCTAAATATATTATTAATCTAAATTTTGATCAAATATATTTTAATAATGAAAAATGAGTCAGAAACAAAGTTTAACTTATACTCATTAGATTACTAATATTTGTTAAGTGATCAAAGAAAGAAATTGAGTTGAAAATGAAATAACAGCAAACATATTACAACCACATTTGGACACGAGACCGCATACGGACATAAGGCAGTTGGCACACGGACATAAGGTCCACCGTATGCGGACAGTATATCAACAACATACAGACAAGTGATCACACATGGACAGAAAGCTGAGAGCATACGGATAAGAATCCGTATACGGATAAGAAGATGACCACATACGGACAGAAACTTGATCATAAAAATTGTTAATTCACTACCACATTTTAAGAATTTTTGTCATATCTCGACCCAAACACAACACTACAAATAGAAGTACTCGAGAAGGAGTTCAAAAAATCCAATAGTTACAATACCTCTCTACTTCTCACTCTACTTCTCACTCTCAGTTGTTCCATTACTTTCATAGCTTCTATAACATAATTCTTTAATATTCGTATAAACTTAGAGATTTTCTTGTCACTATTCTAGAGTCCAAAATTATACTACACTTAAAGTGTTTTGGTTCAACTTGAGAGATTGTCTCAAGTGACAAAGAGTTAGCATTTATGAAACTAGCAATTGGCACAAACCTTTATTGATAAGGCGAATCTCAAACAACGTTTGGGAGTTGACCGAACAACTATAAAGCTCTATTTGCAATTTTTATCCCTCTAATGCTTTTCATGTAAGTTATTTGTTTTATTAATTTTCTTGTAATAAAATTTTTAAAAGACTATTTAATCAAAAAAAAATTAAGTAATACTTTAACACAATTCATCCTCCCTCTTGTATTTGACTAAGAGTCAACACATCTAAACAACAAAATCAAAATAGCACATATATTTACAAACAAATTCCAAAATTTTTATTATTAAATTTTATTCGTGACTCAAGATCTATTTCTCCCTGTTACACCATTTACTCGTTGAAATTATGTCATGTTTTAACGTCCAGAATTTGTCATGCTTCTAAAAAATTAATTTTTTATTTTCTTTCGCAAAAGGATTAATAAGATTAAATTAAGTAAATTACAACGATATCCGTAGTATTTTTCAAATTATATTTAGTATCATTTTACACAAATAATATTTTGTATTATACTCAGTACCAAAGAATATCATTTATTTATTTATTTTCAAATAAACTTTGAATAATATTATTGCAATTGTTTTGAATTACCTAAATTTATCACGTTAATCATTTATAAAAAAAATAAAATCCATTTTCTTAGAAACATGACAAGAAATTGAACATCAAAACTGGACAGAATTTTAATCATTGTCCCTCGTGCTCCCCCACTACACTGATCAAAGCCAAACAGACTGCACCAGCGTACACACAATGATTTTCAACCGCACGTTGATTCTCAAATATAGTTGGCTTAATCTCAGCCGTTGGCACAACATTAGGAGTAGGCCCTCCTCTCCTTTTGGGGTTGAGAGGCTCTTACACTGGAAAAGAATCGAAAAAGTGAGACCATACCACATAAATAAAATTTAACAATAAAAATAAATAAATAAATATTTTTTTAATTATTTATATTAAAAAAAATAATCTAGAACTTTTTTTTCTCCCTCTTTTGGTTCTGGCATTGGATTGGATGAAATAGGACTTTATACTATTTTGTTGTCTCTTTCTCTTGAAAATGAATCGGTCGATTTAGGGAAATTAGACTAATGATCCCCACAACGTTTTATCAAAATTCTAATTGGTCCCGGTAGATTCATTTGTAACAGTTTGGTCCGACAAACTTCAAAAACAATGAGAAATTTGGTCCCCGAATTGGAAGCAATATTTACATACTTGTTCCCTTCCAGAGTTTTTTCTAGCGGTAATCAAAATTACTAAAGCGCTCAAAGTAGGGAACAGAATGAACATAAATGATCGTAAAAACACCAATTTAAGCGGACTTTGTGTGCATAATAATGACCAATAATATATATGGGCACTACTACTGTTTCAATTGAAACTACAGGAACCAAATAGAATTTTAGATAAACTATAGGGACCGTTAGTAAAACTAACCAAATTATTTTCACTCATGTAGGACCCACGTGGTGGTGCCACATCAGAGGTGGTTGGTGACGTGGCATGGGTGGACGGTGGGGATCCCCTGCTTTGCGAGCTCAGTGAGGACAGAATCGGTTGAAGGAGGTTTGAGGCCTATGGGAAGGGGCAGCCATGGCTTGCTTATTGCCTCCTCAACTACTCTATCAATTTCTTCCTCTGCCTGCAAAAATTAAAAATAATAAATAATAAAATCCGAACAAAAGACACGATTAGCGCGATGTTACTCGGTGGCGGATCAGAATTTTCAGTTAGAGGAGGATGTCTATTTGTTTTGGTAAATTAAATTTAAAAGTCGATGTACTAGATTGCAGGAAAAAAAAAGTTAGGGGGAGCCTTGATCAGTCCGCTAATCATGCTATGGATCATCACGGGTGCACAAACACAGGCCTTGGACGAGTGCTCGGGACATGTTTGGATATTTTCTGGGGCCTAGTAGCAACAAACACAGTGTCACTGTGTCGGGCTCAAGACAATTCCGGGCCATTGGATTAAACATTAATAGTTCAAATTAAAATAGAAAAACTCTATTAATCTGACTTATTTAATCAAATGATCCAGAATTGTTTTGAACCTGCTATAGACACACAGTGTACGTAGCTACTTGGCCTTGGGATATTTTCGGTTGCTCTAGCCCCCTTCATAAAATTAATGTAGTATTGACATGTACTTATTTAACATGGATAATTTTAATGGGAAGAAGGAAAAATATCATGTCTTTTAAGTTTTTTATATATGAAATAGATTGGTTTGCAAAATTTTTTCCTCCAACAAAAATAGATAGAGCCTTGAGTGGCTATACATTCACTTGAGTAGTATTATCACATAATAAACCAATAAAACTTTAAATACATATGGGTAACATTAGCAACAATTAGTAGGTTAATAGGTATATGATCAGAGTATGAGATAAGGCTAAATGACACAGACATGGTTCGTTTGTTTGCAACTATTAAGTAAATAAGCCAACTTATTTCTAATTGAGAAAAAAAATTGAATGCATACAATTTAAAACTTCTAACTTATTTTGGCCAAAACAAAAAATAAATTTAGTTTAACAGCTGAGCAGCTAAATACTATCCAGCTTTTAAGCAAATAATCTGAAAAGCTGAAGCTTATAAGTTGCAACCAAACAAGTCAATACTTGTAAAGCGATTGAAATTACCGGATAAAGATCGAATAAATCTTGAGGAACACTGTAGCTACCATGCACTGCATTCGCATTACAAAAATCATCAACATTCTGCACATTCCACATAACACATTGTTAGTGGTTTAGTGCCTACATGGTAAAAATTTGTTTAGAACAAATTGAAACTTAACTTTTCAATCACATGGAAAAGCTGCGTAAAACCCGAAGTACTCACTTGGGGGGACGACTGAGAAGACCCGCGAAGTGGCGGCATCACAGGGCAACCCCATGCCTCGGCGTGCATCTGAAATACCGTAATCAAGATCACGAACAAAGATCGCATATCATTTAGCTGAAAAGGAAAAAAAAATGAAGGAAAAATCGAAATCCTGTATCATAGCATTGTGAAATCGTACATGCCTCTCACAAATTAACACCATGCTTTGTTCTTTGGAAAAACAAGTATTCGCCAAAATCAACACATGCACAAGAGAGCAAATCTTACCCCTGGATACGGCTGCCAACTTTCTGCGGGCTTCCATGGCGGGTAATAAGCGGGTCCCCACGTGTGGAACCCCGAGGGGTAACTTCCGTGTGGGACCCACGTCGGATGGACCAATCCATTTTGAAGTGTGGTACTATGATACGGCGGATAGGCCATGATTGGAGTATGGGGATAATAACTTCTCTGAGACAAGTCTCTTCGTTGTGACCATCTCCGGTCATCTTCTTTAGGTAGAATGTGCCTATGTTGAATTCTATATTTCTGCTTAATAGACAAAAAAAAAATTGAATTGTCATTATTGGAATTTTAAGAATTTTACCAAAAAAAAAAAAAAAAAAGAGCTCACGACGAATGGTGATCAGACAAAGTGCTCTCGTCGTGATAATGGTGATAATTCTTTTATCATACCGAAGGTTTAAACAAATAATGAAATACTGACCAAACTTAACAATAGAAAATGAAAATTAGTAGCGAACCTGCAGATGGCTAGCTATGTTATGTCGTGTTAGTCCTTCGACTTTCATCAATTCGAGAATGCGAGAAGGAATGGCTTGATCTGCACCGAGTTGCTCTACGGCCTGTACGAACTTCTTGTGCAAGTTGGGAGTCCAGTCTACCTGAAACTCAATAAATAAAACGCTCCCGATTCACATATTTGTGAACAGATTTTGTAATAGGGTGTATAAACAATTCAACAAAACGCAACTCAACTAAGCCACTAAAAGGCATTGAGTTATAAAAACATTTTGAACTTGATATGTGCTTATACAAAATTCAGCGTGTGCTCGGATGAAAACATATGTACTTATCAAAGGTACGAACAAGATCTGTACAATTACGACTATGGATGATCAAAATAATAAGTCTAGTAATAGTGAAGAATCAAGCTTTAAACATACAACATGCTTATTTATAGACAAACTTGCCTTCATTTTCTTCCGATTGGCTTTCTTTCCGTAGGAATTAGGCACACTGGATATCTCCTGACAATTTTTATGGTTCGGTTTTGACGACACATTACTCTCACTTTTGCTAATATCAAGTCCTCGATCCTCATCCTTGACAATATTTTCCCCCGAATTTGGAGGCTGACTAGCCTGAGTTGTAATGTCATCAGCTACATTGCTACTAGTATTGTCGACAAATTTAGGTTCCTTGTCTTGATCCACAGTCTCTCTCCCCGTTGAGGATTTAGTTTGGTTCGGGCAGTCCCCGTCGTCGACTAATCTCGCCCCTTGTTTTAATTGAGGGGTCGGAGGAGACGGGCACTTATCACTCGCCATTGAATTTTCATGGTTATTTTCTTCTGTTTTTACGGAAAGGTTACTCTTTTTCTGATCTTTTACGGATGGGGAACTAAGCATAGAACACACTGATTCTTTGATGGGTTTTAATGATTCGGGGATGTTTTTTTCTCCTGCGTTAAAGGCCTGCTTGTAAAAATTAAAAACCATAATCATTATTTTCAGGATTTTGGAAAATAGAAGTAGCAATCAGAGCTTGATATACGTTTCCGGTTTTGAAAACATAAACAATTACATGAAAGATTTGTTTTGCAAAACCGTTCTAGAAACAATTTTCGAAAATTATCCTAAAAAAGAACACTGTTTTGGGGAACCATCGGAAAGTTGCTTGTTGGATCCAAAAAAATAAAAACTGAATATGCGAGAAAATTGAAGTAATAT
>MKEJ01000438.1:0-14945 GCA_001753735.1 Embelia ribes
ATATAGAGAGAGAGAGCGAGAGAGGGATGGGAATATATCATCTTAATATCTAGAGGCTTTATTTAGAGAGGCTGGTGGGCTTTTTTCCCTATTTATTGGTTCTCAATATACTGTTGGCTCCCTACTGTAAAGTTTTAGGTAGTTGGATTTTGTTTGACTGGCGGGAATCACCAGTATAGCTATTCTCATCAACTAAATTTTAATCTCTACACCTTAAACTCTTGAACTCTAAAATGGGGGATAGAGGAATCCCTACACTGGACTCCTAAGCCTAAAAATAGTAACTGGGGATGAACAATATTTCCCCAATATAAGAGGATGAATGTAGCAAGCCCTCTATTTTTTAGGGGCTTGATATTGTTAGATATACTAGTTTGAGCATTTCCTCAAATTTATCCTCTAATGTTTAGGGTAGGGAGGAAAATACAGTGACTGGTGAGAGTGCCCATTTAGAGAAATGAGTGCGCATTAGTTAATTCAGTAGCTTGCTCTACTGCACTTTGTTGAACTGCAGAGGCAAGAGTTTCTTTTAGGCTGCACTTGGATTTAGGAATATGAGATTCATGGTGATTGGGGATTGATTGGGAAGGTCATGTTATCATTCATGTAGGGAGAGTATTTTGTGATATCCGTAAAGATCATAAAGCCCTAGTGCAATGCTAGTATGTAATGGTTCTAATGTACTACCTACCTGCAAAAGATAAAAAGATACTGAAATCTTGAAATCCCAATGGATTCCTAATCCGCAAGTTCCAAAATAGACCAATAGACTCCTTATGAATTCATGGATTTGACATTCTTAGGTTTGTGATGAAATGCGAAGGAAATGTAGCTTTTGCATGTTGGGAGACTAAGTTTTGTGATACCAATTATCCATGGAGTGATTTCAAATCCATTGTATAAACTACTAATTCGAAATCCTTGTTGTTCAAGGCCGAAGAAAACACATGTTTTCAGAATATGGCATTCATGGACTGCTACCTGCAAAATACACACAAACATCTGAATCCATCGGGATTTTAAATTCATAAGTTCCCAATGGAGCCTTGGATTATTGGTGTTCTGTTATTTCATTGTTTTTGGTTTATGAAGAGTGAGTACGAGCTCTTATTTATAGATATCGTCTGGAAGAGATTGGGGTATGATGCAGTTCGAGCCATTCGGTCATTTTTCTTAAGAGGTCTAGTCAACATTAACCAAACCATGGTTTGATACGCTTAAAATAACTAATTTTGATTTTGTTGCTTGTTTTATGTACTTCCGTAACTATGGTAACTAGATAAAAGAATTCGACCTGAATCATAACTATGGCAACCATGCATTGTTCCATAGAATGGGTACGGTAAGGGTGGGTCCTGCACTGAACTTAAATCTTCAGATAACATAGTTTAGTGATGCAATATTCTACAAAAGTTGGGTCACATATATTATGACAGTAAAATTGTGGTTCAAGCCAGACTGTGGGCATTCGGTTTCTGGTGATTCGTTTACGCTCTATGGCAACATTTTCATGTATTTGTCTTACAATTTAACTAGTAGAATGCCACTGAAGCTTTTGGAAACACTTGATTATTGGGGAAGACGCAATTCTAGTTAGGTGTTAGCATGGAAATATGAAAAATTTTAAAGACCGCCTGCACCGGTGAGTGCCCATGTTTTGTAGGACTTCTGATCGTTACAAGGTTGTAGTTGATGCAGGTGAGATTGGAGAGACTTGGATGATTCTGTTACTAAAGTCTGTAGTCTGTATATTGAACCTTAGTGGGAAGGCTATATAACATGATGAGATTGAATTAGTTTTGGTATTTGTTGAATCCTTTAGTTTGCCTTTCTGGGAGATTGTACAAGATACTACGACACAAATTCCTTTCCGAGTGGATCATCAATCCTTTTCTACCTTGTTTATTTTTTTAGGGGAGCTCAAAATTATTGGCATGAGTATCTTGATGCGTGGGCCTTAAATTAGTGAGAAGTTGCGGTAAATTATTCTCTTTGCACTGTTTTCAGTATGTTTGTTTGAGGCGCCATATATTATCGTGAGCATCTTGTCTTGAAAATGTTATGAGCTCAACGATCTGAATATATTTCAGGAATTCACCCATCCCAGAGGGTCATCTACTCTGGATACAAGTCGTTAAACATCACTGTTGTTGTTAGGTTGCTTTTTGATTCCCATCTTCGTTTGCGTTTGTCTTTCCAGGCGGTTTTAATGATTGATCAGCCCAACCCCGTGTCTTGTTTGAGAATTCTTCATTTTCCAGGAATATTGCCTTAATCTAACTTAATCTTTCTTTTGTCTCATTTTGCAGCTAGAAGAATTCCGTAAAAAGAAAGCAGCGGACCGAGTCAAAAAGTCTGCAAATCATCTTCATGCTAATGCTGATGAGCATAACAAGCAAGCTGTAGCCTATCAACATGAATTACATACAGATTCAAATGGAGAGATGACATCTGATGGAGTTAGTGAAGCCATTCTTGAACCATCACAAGCAGTTAATGATGAAAAGGGTACTATAGATTTTGTCCCATATAGTGAAGTAGTTTCTAGTGACACATCTCCTAATCCCATCTATCCTAGTACGTTTTCTACAGAAATAGCACAGGCACCTATAGAAAATAAAGAGCTTGATAGATATGATGGATCTTGGTCGTCTAGAGTAGAAAGCACTGAATTTTCTTCTTCTCCGTATGAGGAGAATGATGGCTACAGTGTTTCAGCTGGAGACTTGGGAAGACATGATTATAGATTTTCGAGCAATCAATTTGTTGCTTTTAGCTCTCAAGAAGTTTTTGGAAGTTCCAATCAACCTAGTCTTGGGCAGTCGAATGAAGCTTATTCAAAAGGAAGTGATCATCATGTGAAGGATTTACAATTTGCAAGTCCAGCTGCTAATGTGGTTGCTAATGTATCTCGTGAGGGTTCTGGTGTCAAGCCACTGCAGAATAATTCTATATCTGGTAGCTTATTGGGTACTGGCTTCACATCAACCTCCAATGAAGGTATTATTTTATAACCAGCCATTTTGTCTAATTTCCACCACACCCCTCAAGAAGTCGCAAACTCAAAAAAGATGAAGAGTCAAACTTTATTTCTATGGTCCGTTTTCAGTTTGCTCAGAGAAGGGAGTGTTTGAGAAACATTTGGAAATGAATAAAGATATTAGAGGCTTACAAGGCATAAATTTGAACTCATTTACATTTATTATGAATAGAGTATAGACACCTTGATTGCTATATGCTTTCTGAATGGTAAATATAAAGCCCTTATATGGTTGATACAAATACATTGGAGGAAAAGCTAATTGAAGCACAAAAATTGTCAGCCCTTGGCTTAACCACCAAAATGGGGAGAATTGATGCTTCTGCAGTGCACGAGAGTTTTATAATTATGATAAAGACCCAAATAAATATTTTTGTTGCCTATTACCAGTTTTAATACTGACATTCTGGAGCTACTATCCCTGATTTGTATGAAACAAGTTATTTTTTAGGTTATGTTAAATTATGATTCCCAAATATTTTCATTATGTTTCAATGGACACATTCGAACATCGTAATTTTGCTGGGGTTTGTGTGAACTGCTTTGAAAAGGACGCATTCTTCTATTTCAATGAATACAAACTAATATTTTGCCCATCTCCCTCCTTTTCTTTCATTCTCTTAAGGGGGTAGAACTAAGTCAACTAACAATTATACATTTCCCTTTTGTAGATTCTGTTCACTCTTTCACGAAAATGAATGCATCGTTGTGGCAAAATAGTCATGATGTTGTGGAACCTAGTAATTCTTCAATTTCTAGTGTGGGGGAAAGAAAGCTTAGTGACCATTTCAGTAATTTACCCAGTGGTAACAGCACAGCATTCTGGCCAAAAGGGTCTCGATCAACTGCTTCTACTACTGGACTCAGTTCTTCTAGTTATTCACCTGTGTCTGAAGCAACGGTAGAAATCAGCAGTCGGAGATCCCGTCCATCTTTCCTTGATTCTATTAACCTGTCAAGAGTTGAACCAGGGAAAGGTGAATCATTTAGTTCAAAAGTCCATGACATTGATGTGTTGTCCTCGTCTACTTTCTTGAATTCACTTACCGATAATCAAAGATTTCAACCTTATTCAAAGCCAGAGGCTCAATATGGAGCTAGTGCATTTGATCATTCGACGATTTCATTGGCTCCTACCGAAAATGGGAATGATATGTATAGAGGTGCCACTAATAGCAGCAGCATGGAAAGAGAGGGCCATTTTAATTCTCGAAAGCATGACGAAGACTTTGCTACTTTGGAACAGGTTCATATGTTTCCCTTTAATATTGAGCTTGTGTTTCTTAGTATTGAATATCTGTGGCCAATGCGCGAGAAGTTAAGAATACTTATTTAATCGTCTACATCATTTTGATCTTCCTGTATCTTATTGGAACAAGAAAAAAAGTAGACTATCTCTATCTGAATTTAAACTACAGTGAGTGCAATGACTGTATACCATTATATCCAATCGTGTTACTCTTCTAAGATGTAGTTGTTTGACCGTGCTTGTAGTTACAAATAATTTTTGAACCCTGTATACCATTCCCGATAAGATTATTTATTCCCTCTCTTTTATTTTGTACTCAAACTGAAGTGGAAAACAAAGAAACATGTGAATGTAGAATATTGAAACTCCATTGTCTACCATTCTGATATTTTTGCGTGCAGCATATTGAGGATTTGACTCAAGAAAAGTTTTTGTTGCAACGAGCTCTTGAAGCATCAAGAACCCTTGCAGATTCGTTAGCTGCTGAAAATTCATCATTGATGGATAGTTATAATCAACAGGTTGGCTTTCTGTTATTATTATTGAATCAAGAAGCACATGCATATTAATCTATTTCGTTACAGTTGTATTGATGTTTAGGCTTCTCTTAAAGTGTGTTGTTTTCCAATTTGTCACTCGTGCTTTTTGCTGACTCATATCTTTTTTTCCACTCAGGGAAGCATTGTCAACCAACTAAAATATGACATGGAAATGTTACAGGAGGAAATTAAAGCCCACCTGGTCAGTATCAACTTTACTTCCACACTCTGACAAGAGAGTTTGTTTTTGTCTGTCTCAGATTGGAAACTCAAAATCTTGTCTGTACATCAAGGGAGACAACCTGTTTATGTAAACGTATCTAACTGAAGGGAAAAAAAAAATCATTTGCTGATTCCTGTGTTCCACCTTTTTCTTCATGTTTCCTTTTTTCTCTTCCTGATTAAATACAGAATTCAGTTTACTTGAGGCACGCAACGATAGAGTACAATAGCTGAAGTTTATGAATGTAACCATTGCCAATTTGAGACATATCAAGATTTTTGTCTTGATAGTTGTTGCTGGGGATGGGTTTACTTTATTAAGTTTCGTTGGTGTTTAGGTCACGGATTCTTGTTAGGCAATTTGGTTGGCTTAAAATAATGTCTATGTTCTTATCATGTTTGAGAGTGGAACAATCTTATATTACAACCCATCACGTTTAACATCAGTTTATTTCATTGATGAGCCAAATAAAAATTTATGAGCTTTGGTTACCCTGATACTAGAGAGAGGGACAAACTTAAATTTTATATCTGTTCCATTATCCGTTACATGTGATTTAAGTTGATTTCATTGGTGAGCCAAACAAGAACGAAGGACTTCTGTTTACTTTGGAACCATGTTTGATTGTACCCCATATCTTACCTAAAAGCTTATGCTAATAGAGAGAGGCCGTCTTACTTTTAGTATCATTACTATAATTATTTGACAAACTATTTACATACATTTCGCACATCTTAGAACTTACTTAAAAGTAGAGTTTGCAGCACATGCATTCGCTAATTTAAGAAGAGCCCACATGTTATGGGTATGTTATCAAGCTATTTTTAGCTTTTGATGATCTTGCTTCTTATTATATCCCAACTTATCTTGGATGTCATGTTGAGTGTGAAACATAATGACTATTGTTGTGTACGTTTTCCCTGAAGCTTTTTCTGTTCTCAATTATGGCTATTTGATTGTGCTGAAACATAAATGTTATAATTATTGGTTAGTGGTTGGAGACATAAATGTTATAGTTAGTGGTTAGTGATTAGTGGTTGGAGGTTAGGTGTTAGTGTATTTATTGTATCAAATGTGTATATATATGTGTTGTATGTTATGCATATGAAACATCAAGTAAAATCAATATACACTTTATCTCTCTATTATTCACATGGTATTAAAGCTTAGAGGTTGATAAATAAAACCCTAATCCATATTTTGGTCAATATAGTTTCTACCGACGAGCATCACCGCAGTGCTGCTTCTCCGACGAGCTATGTTACTGTCGGCTCTTCACTTTCTGACCATTTCCGTTGAGTGTTTGACTCTTTTTTGACAAGTCAGACCTCTCCGGCAAACTGTCAGTTACCGGAACTCCTTGCTGCCGACGTTATCTTGTCAATCTGACAATCGGAATTCCCCAATTAGCCTAGCCCAGAAATTTTGTCGCTCTACGCGCTGCCACGCGTCACCATTAGCCGTCGCCTCGAGTCTCACGTGCTGGCCATCTCAGACTACCGTCGGCCACCAAACTCTCAAGATCCTCAATTTGGCCCTTTTTCGGCCTACCCTAGGTGTCAGTTTCTGATTTCAACACCTTTTGATTTTCCAGCTTATTTTCAAATTACAAAACAAATAATCAGAATGGCAGAGTCTGCTCCAAATGGTGAATCTAGTACTCCTGCAATCGTTTATGTACCTCATACTATATCGGGGTCTATAATTATTACTAATAGAAGCTGAATGGTACTAATTATTCATCTTGGGTAAGGGCAGTTGAGCTATGATTTGTAGGACAAGGTTATGGGGATCATTTAACTAAAAAGGTTGAAGATATTACGACTGTTGATCAATATGCGCAATTGTGTGGTATACTCTTGCAAACTATTGATCTTTCACTCAAACAAGTGTTTGATCCATATAATACTTGTGATGATATTTAGGAACAAGCTAAAAATCTTTTTACTAATGATATTTCGCCCTTGTATGAGGTCTTCTCTAATATTATTGGCTTGATTGCCCTGCAAAAGTTGGATATTCCCATTACAACTTATGTAGGACGGATTAATGATGCTCTTTCAGATCTCAACGGTAATTTCCCCTATACTACTAATTTGAAGGAACTACAAACTCAACGAGAGAAATTGTTCATGATATTCGAACTTTATGGGCTACCACCAGAATATGATAAAGTACGTAATCAGATTTTGGCTAGTGAGACATCACCCATTCTTAGGGATGCTATTGCTCGACTCATTCGCACTTCATCTAGTGTTTCGCTATCACCACCTGCTTATGTTGATACTTATGCTTTAGTTGATCACAACAGTGATCGAGACGGTCGTGGAAGTAGTTGTAGAGGTGGTCGTGGGGGAGGCCACGGAGGGCGTCGCCCTCAATGCAATCTTTGTGGTAGACTTGGTCACACTATTGATAAATGCCATACCCTGTATGGACAGCCTTCTGGTACAACAAATGTTGCTCAAACTAATGATAAAGACCACTTTGTTGATGATCCAAGGAAACAAACTAAAAAACCTCCATCCTACTTTGAATATGAAGAGTTCTCAAAATGGTTGGAGGTTAAGAATTCTTCTGTTTCTACCGTCACCACGGCTCGGGTTGGTAATTCCTTTGCCTGTGTTGCACAAACACTACCATTAGAACCATGGGTTATCAATTCAGGTGCTTCAAATTACATTTCTGGCAATAAAAATATTTTCTCTTCTTTTAATTGTTCGAATTATCTTCCTTCAATCACCCCTGCGAATGGCTCACAAGTCCAAGCTCAAGGTATTGACACTGCCAAACCATGTTATTCTATCACCGTTGATTCCGTTTTTTATGTTCCTGGTTGCCCATTCAACCTCCTTTATGTATACCAATTATGTCACAATCTTAAATGCTCCGCCACAAATTTGTATTGTACAGGACCGGAGTACGGGGAAGACGATTGGCATCGGGCATGTGTCAAAAGGTCTCTACTACCTTTCCACACATAGAGCAATTGCTTGTCCAGCTATGGATTCTCTTCTATTGCTTCGCAACCGTCTAGGTCATCCAAGCCTTTCCAAGCTTCAACGGATGGTTCATACCTTGCCCCCTATAACTTCTTTAAATTGTGAGTTGTGTCAACTTGGTTAACATGTTCGTAGTTCATTTACCCCTTGTGTTGATTGTCGAGCAGCAGAGTCTTTATTTTCTGTTGTTTGCTCTGTTTGGGGTCCAAGTTGAGTTGTATTGTCACTAGGTTATCAGTATTTTGTTTCCTTTGTCGATGATTATTTTCGTTGTACTTGGTTATTTTTAATAAAGCAAAGATCAGAGGTAGTCACTAATTTTCAAAGGTTTTGCTAAAAAATTCATACTCAGTTTGGTATTCCAATCAAAATATTATGAAGTGATAATGCACGAGAATCTCTCCGGACCTTTTCAATTATTTATGGCTTCGCAGGGGATGTTACACGAAACATCATGTTCTCATAAACCACAACAAAACGGTGTGGCCGAACATAAGAATAGGCATTTGGTTGAGACTACCCGAACTCTTCTTCTTCATTCACACGCTCCTGTACATTTTTTAGGGGATGCTTTTCTTGCCTCATGTTATTTCATTAATCGAATGCCATCGTTTGTTCTTAACAATCAGGTACCTTACTCTATAGTGTATCCTACCAAATCTTTATTTTGTTTCACTTCGTGTATTTGGCTCTACATGCTTCATACATGATCTTACTCTTGGAAGAGACAAATTATTAGCTCGTGCTCTTAAGTGTGTTTTTCTAGGTTATTCATGACTGCAAAAAGGGTATCGGTGCTACTCTTCCGATCGTAGACGATATATAATTTATGCTGATATTACATTTTTTGAGCCACGGATGTTCTTCCCAGTATCTCCTGATGACCTCTCGCTTCCAAGCCTAACTTTAGAGCTAGAATTACCTCCAGTCTCGAACCCTACCCCAGTATTACCGCCACCACTTATTACATATCACTGACGGCATAAAACCATGCAATCCGATATTTGTCCTACAGAGTCTCATCCTGCAACTACGGAAGTCACCCTTACTGACTCTCCTTCAAACAACCCTGTCAAGATGTAAAGTGACTCATTCTTGGCTCCATCGCCTACTCCTGCTCCGGGAATGCCATCCAGTCCTCCTATCGCACTCAGGAAAGGTACTCGTACTACTTGTAATCCTTACCCAATTTACAATTTCTTGAGTTATCACCGTTTATCTTCTTCCTATTCTGCATTTGCTTTATTTCTTTCGTCTGTGTCTATTCCTAAAATTACAGGTGAAGCACTAGCTAATCCAGGATGGCGGCAGGCTATGGTCGATGAAATAAACGCTCTTCATTCTAGTTGAACATGGGAACTGGTTCCTCTTCCTCTTGGAAAGAAGCCGGTAGGATGTCGATGGGTATATGCAATCAAAATGAACCCCAATGGACAAATTGTTTGCCTTAAAGCTTGTCTTGTTGCTAAAGGCTATACTCAGATTTTTTTTCTTGATTATGGCAATACTTTCTCTTCAGTTGCTAAAATGGCTTATGTTCGCTTATTCCTGGCCATGGCTGCTATTCGACATTGGACACTTCATCAACTTGATATCAAAAAATGCTTTCCTCTATGGTGAGTTGCAAGAAGTTTATATGGAGCAACCTCTTGGGTTCGTTGCTCAGGGGGAGTCTTCTAGATTGGTATGTCGTTTACGACGATCTTTATATGGTCTCAAACAATCTCCTCGAGCTTAGTTTAGCAGATTCAGTGTTGTGGTTCAAAAATTTATGATGACTCGTTCTGATGGAGATCGTATTGTCTTCTATCAACATTCTCCTAATGGATGTATCTATTTGGTGGTTTATGTCGATATTGTCGTTACAAGTAGTGATCACGATGAAATTTGTCGTCTCAAACATCTTTTTAATCATTTTCAAATTAAAGACTTGGGATTACTTGGGTATTTTCTTGGCATTGAAGTTGTACAATCTAAAACAGGAATCGCTATTCTAAGAGAAAATACGCACTGGACATTCTTGAAGAAACAAGCATGATAAATGCTAGACCTCTTGATACTCCAATGGACCCCAATGTCAAACTCTTGCCCGGTTAGGGGGAGCCTCTTGCAGATTTGGCCAAATACCGAAGGATTGTTGGACGATTAAATTGCCTTACACAGACTTGGCTTGATATTTCATTTCCTGTGAGCGTGGTAAGCCAATTCTTGGATTTTCCTTGCAAAAGTCTTTGAGATGTTGTAATTCGATCTCTTCGATATATTAAAGGAGCGCTAGGAAGATTATTATATGAAGACAAAGGTGGCACTGAGATAATTGGATATTGTGATGCAAATTGGGCTGGATGCCCTATCGACAGACACTCTACATCTGGATAGTGTTCTTATTGGAGGGAATCTTGTGTCTTGGAAAAGTAAGAAACAAGATGATGTTTCTAGATCCAACGTAGAAGCTGAGTATCGATTAATGGCCTTGATAGCTTGCGAGCTAGTGTGGCTAAAAGGACTTATTCTAGAATCGAATTTTGGAGAAATAAAGGACATGAAACTTATGTGTGATAATCAATCGGCAATACATATTACCTCCAATCCAGTGTTTCATGTAAGAACAAAGCACATCAAGGTTGATTGTCATTTCATAAGAGAAAAAGTTCTATCCGGAGAAATCACCACAAGCTATTGTAAATCAGAAGAACAACTAGCAAATTTTCTCACCAAGTCTCTTCGAGGTCTGCGAATAAGATATATGTTAAAAGCTTGACGCATATGACATATACGCTTCAACCTGAGGGGGAGTGTTGAAACATAAATGTTATAGTTATTGGTTAGTGGTTGGAGACGTAAATGTTATGAGGTTAGGTGTTAGTGTATTTATTGTATCAAATGTGTATATATATATGTGTGTGTTGTGTATATGAAGCATCAAGTAAAATCAAATGTACACTTTATCTCTCCATAATCGCTCTATTATTCACAGATTGAAATGGGCAGGTCGAACTCGAGTCTGTCAAAATGGAATATGCAAATGCTCAACTAGAGTGTACAGCAGCCGATGAACGTGCGAAGTTGTTGGCTTCTGAAGTTTTCAATTTAGAAGAGAAGGTATCACATTATGGTGCCGGTGGAGTCGTTGCATATCTTTTAAATGGATCTCCTTTCCTTCTTAAGTTTTATGTTACAGAACACTACTTAAATAATTGTCAATAAAAAATTAACAGTTGCTTTTATTGACACATCTTGATTTTCGTGTAGATCAATCAATTTAATTATTGGTATTTTCCTCCCCTTCTGCCCTTTTACTCTTTTTTTAGTTTACTTTTCTGTGTTTCTTCAGGCACTCAGACTGAGATCTAGTGAGCTCAAACTTGAGAGACAATTGGAGAACTCGCAAGCTGAACTTTCTTCTTTCAAGTATGGTTTTGTTTGTTGGATAGATGAAATTTATAATGTCCATTGACGGTTTTACTTTTTTTTTCCTCTGAGATTCATGAGGCGAAGTTATTAGCATCATCCTATATTTGCTTATTACCATTACTTGACGGTATGAAACTGGAGTAGTTCACTAATGTATATATGTATAGTTCACTAATGTATATATGCTTTGGATAAAATTATCCTTGAGTAGTGTTACTAATGACTGAAAAATGTACAGTAATTAGTCATGACAGCGCATTCGTTTATTCTTTATCTGCAACTGCATTAAAAATTTGTTGCCTTGTGGCATATGTTTCTTTTAGTGTTTGAACTTGATTTCTTCTTACAATTTTGGAAGACCTTTTTGAGAGTCAATTAAATGCTATATGTTTTGTCTCCTTGGAAACAGACACTGAGTAGCGGTGGAACATGAAATACCAAGTTCACATGGAACACATTTACCTTATTGAAATAGTGAAACAATATTGAAGCTATATGTTTTCTTCCATGGTTATCGTGCATACTTGATAAAGTTTTGGACGTGGACGTCCGACAAGAACTGGATGGTCTTTCCACTACCAAAGGGTAGTATGTGTGAACTTGACTCTCCCCCAACTGTTCTAGGAAAACCTCTTGCCACAATTTTGTAATTTATTATTATTCATAACAAAAGATTACAGAAGTGGATAGCTTATAAGATTTCCAGTTTTAAGTACACAACGTTAAGAGAATTTCTGTGTGTCCCTTGTCATCATGTTCAAGAGCATTTTATGCATCATAGAGAATCTGAATGGATGAAACCAGATTGTGGTATGTGGTCATTGTGTACTTTACTGTTTTCGTTGCAAAGTAAAATTTAAAAGATACCTTTACCAAGCATTTTGTTTAGCAACTTTTGCGCAGCATTAGAGGCTCAAAGATGTGCTTGAGTAGTTTTATAGAAATTACAAATAGGCTATAAGTGGTACACTTTTGATTTGTCTTGTTGATACTTAATAGAAAGGTATCATTATGTTCTTGAGTGGATTAGGCTGTGATTGCTTATGAATTCACTTCTTTCTTTTCAATTTTATTGTTAATCGTGAGTAATGCAACATTATCATGTTTCAGTTAATCTCTTATTCAGCAAATTGTGTGGTTGTAATGGTTTTGATAAGTTCTATAAGAAATTGGAGGTTTATTGTTGATTTGACTTACTAAGTTGTCTTTGATATTCATATTTTGCAGAAGGAAATTGTCGAGCATTGAGAAAGACCGTCAAGATTTGCAATCAACAGTTGATGCTTTGAGAGAAGGTTGGTGTACTTGTGCTTCACTTTTTTTATTTTATGAATATTGGAGCCAAAGGATATTTGGAGAGCAGTCTGCGAGAGATGAACAGCTATCCTGCCAAATACATGATATTTAAGACCACGTTGCAGAGAATGGATGTCTAAGAATCACTCGTACCATTTAATTATGATTGTAACGTATTCCATAAGGAAAGCAATTAATGTCAAGTAAGGTATACCTTGAATCTCGTTATTATAGTTGTCTTGAGTATTGAGATGCATTGAAATAGACCATTCTAGAGAAAACCGAGTTAGGATTGGAGATGGGATTTGAGTTTCCTGGAACTTTCTGAAGCAGAGATTTTACAAAAATAAGATATTATTTAGAGGCTGTGGTTGTTCTTCTTTTCTTATCCATCGAAAGACTTATGTGGGTTGGAGCTGAAACCAATAGAGATTTAGAGTACTGCCCCTCATTTGGTGGCATGTGGAGTTGGTCAGTTTCATGTAGCTTAATGTTTGTTGAAACCGTGAGTTCATACCGTTGTTTCCGAAATGGTTTCTAGTTATCTGTTAAATTATTCTCAATATGTATTTGCAGAATCAAGTACAACTGTTGGTTGCAATTTTTGTACCATTTCAAGTTTTGATCCACTATCTTGGTCTTTATACAAGTCTGGTGTGTTAATCAGAACCTGTAGACTTCTGAAATTTTTTTACTCTTTCCTTATTTTTGCCCCCTTTTGTTAGAGAAAAGGTTGTTGCAAACTAAGCTACGGAAAACTTCTGCAAGTGGGAATCCCCTTGATGCTAAGACGAGTCGTGATGACAGAAAGGACGTCTCAACTTCTACTGAAGATATACGTAAGTATTTGGTGACTCTCTGATTCTTTAGAAAGTCAGTTGTGAGTTTTTATCTTTTTTGTTTGGGCTTGAAGATTATCCAAACTAGCATCTGACCTGAAGTATTTGTTTTTTTTTTCTTCTTAATACAGTTCATGAACACGAGACAGATGCTGCAGCAGGCACTTCCAACCTGGATGCAGATGATAATGCACACATGCTTGGAACTGGCTCCTTTCCCTCCTTACTTCCTGAAAATGGACAGTTCAACTTGGAATTTGCATCTTCTAGAATTCCATCTGATCAATTAAGAATGGTTCAGAACATTAATACAATAATTTCTGAGGTAGTTTCTGTTCTTTTGTTTGAAACAGTCTTGTTTTGTATGGTTCAAGGGTTCATTTCTTGTTCTCTTGTAGTTTTATTACCACTTAGCTTATAATATCGTTCCAAGTACGAAGTGTATTCTCTTACGTTCTGGACTTCATATTTTTTCAGTTAGCACTGGAGAAAGAGGAATTGATACAGGCGTTGTTGGTCGAATCATTGGAAAGTTCCAAGCTTAAGGTAGTCTTTTCGTCACCCAAAAAAGGTCTACTGCTGAAAGATAATATTGTCTCAAAGATAATTTACCTTATACTTTTTGAAATTTATTTTTTGCAAAATAGAATTTTTAGGATTGCGTATTGTGGATACATGCGAAAATGGTAACAATCCTGTCATTATGCTTGGATATGCTCCGCACTTTAGAACTCTATTTTTCTACTTTAAGAAATTATGAACCTAAGTCACCAGTTCAAGGAGCGAGAGTACTTAAATGAAATGAAATAGTTTTGGACCTTAATTACTGGTTCATTGATGAAATAGTGAATTGTTATAGGGACATTAGAGGGAAAAAGGTAAAATATTCTTTTTCTCTCTCTCTCACTTGCATTTAAAAGTCCTGTTTTGTGTGTGCTTTACTTTTACTTTTAATTATGTACTGAAAGTTTTGACTTTTTTGTAACGGTCAGCATTCGGAAACATTTCTTTTAGTGCTTGCTTCAAAATTGTTCTATTTCCATGGTGGGTCTATTATTTATGTTATTTCCTTTTTCTTCATGATGAAGGAGCTGAACAAGGAGTTATCCAGAAAGCTAGAAATTCAAACTCAAAGATTAGAGCTTTTGACTGCTCAAAGTATGTTAAATGAGACCTTACCAATCAGACAACAAGATCCTCGCAGCGTGATGATGGACAATACACCATATGCTGATGAAGGCGATGAGGTACGATATGTAATTTACTGTATTTAGGCTTTCATTGAATTGACTTTGACACAAATGTCTGCTAATCCATTGTGGAGACTTTTTTTTTTTTTTTTT
>MKEJ01000439.1:0-10715 GCA_001753735.1 Embelia ribes
TGATCCGTTCCCTATATATATATATATTTTAAAGATCATTTTTAATTGTCCTCGTATAAAGAAAACATCACGATGATTATTCGAGAGAGAGTGTGACAGTAATTATAATCTAAGAAAAATGATATGTAACTGCAATATTATCATGTTATATCATCACACGTACTATATTTTGTATGGACGTAATTGTAATGATTAGCGAATATTTGATAATATGGAATAAAAAAATGATGAGCCAAAATTAGAAACTATAATGATAACATGTTGAACATATCATTGTTCATAAGAAATAGGTAAGTAGTAAATTTAAGGCGTATTGATCACAATTATTCAAATGAATGTGACCACTTTTACGAATTCACTCTCGGCTACTCGGGTTACAACGATAAAAGGTTGCAACCTGAGGTTGCATTGCCTCCAAATTATTAATGACTATTTATATTTTTTATTTGGAGGGGCAAACACTTGAAATGTAATGCACGATTACTGACAAAAGTGCTTATTATATAATTCGGAATAATTTGTAAAATCCTAGTGAAATTTTATCATCCCCCCACTGATTGTGATCAAAATAGCATCTCACTATCACTTTTGACTGATATATTGACTTATTACGTTATTAATTTCGCCACCTCCAAGTAGGGTTTATATTATCATCTACAAGTTGTGATTTGTGTAAACATTATTTTTAAATATCCTCGTATAAAGCAAATATCATGGTGATTATTCTCGTGAGAGGCTTGCTGGAATTATAATTTAAGAAAAAAGATATGTAGCTATGTATTATCAATGGTAATGATTAAAGAATATTAAATAATATGAAATTAAAAAATGTATATGCTAAAATGAGAAAATGTGATGACAAACATGATAAAATGTTGTGAAACATATCGCTACTTATAATTTAGCTGAAGACAAAGCCAAGAAATCAGTAATTATTAAATTTGATAGGCATTAATCACCTTCATTCAATTGAATGTGTACACTATATAATGAATTCACTTGACTTCGTTATAATCTAATCCGAATGCGATTCTATAATTGACAAGGAAAGGGAGAACACATGTCGCAGGGATGCTAATATTACTGATTTAGAACATAACAAATACCAATATAGTATATTAGCTTTAATTTGCCATGGGTAATGGAGAATTATGTTAATTTAACGCTATAGGTACTAAATATATTATTATTATTTTTTTTGTAATTTGCCAATACCAATGGCAAAATGTTTTTACTTTTTTCATAATTTGGCATTAGCAGTGACGAATTACATGGGGTTCAAAAATTATTTTTTCCCCTTTTTCTACTATTCACCAACACCAATAGCGAATTATAGGGGTATAAAATTTGACACAATATGGAAGAAAAGGAGGATTAGACGTGAGGTGGCAAGGAGTTGGCGAAGACGCGGAGGAGATGTGTATAAGGAGACATGAGGTGGGGATAGAGTGTTGTGCAACGACAGTAAGGGTGGTGATGGGATTCTATGCAATGGTGACGATAATAGTTGGCTAATGTGTGATGGCGTCGAGGGTGGTGGGGTGGTACGACGGTGGCACTGGTGGGTGTTGAGATCCATGTACAAGTGAAATAAATATAATGTGTGATGTACTTATGCCATATTGGTTAAGTATTGGATTAACCTTTTACGAATGAGGTATAAGAGTAGTATGAGATATAGTATGGAATGCATTTATATCCTACATCGAGCAAATATGAGCCTTAATTTTGAGATATAATCACTTGGAAGCTCTCTCCTTGGAAGCCAGTTATCAATGGAGAGTATCAATTGGTATCATAGCCACACTCTATTGCTTAAAATTATCAATTTTCCGCCAAAAAAGATATAATAAAATAAAATAAAATAAAATAAAATGTTAGATACTATATAGGCCATACAAAATACTAGTCGATATCATGGTGTATTATCGAGCCAGTGTCGTTAGAGTGGACCAATGAATTGATGAGTGGAAACTTATAGGCTAGATTAAAATTCCCAGTAGGCTTTAGAAAAAGTCGGGTCAGTATCGATAGAGAAGGTCACTGCATGGAAGGGGCGATCTACAGGCTAGACTAAAATTACTGATTGGTTTTGAAAGTCATGATTTCAGGTCAGTATCTATAGGCTAGCTCGACGTAGATGCCGGTACTGGAAGCGGGGTGGAATGTCGACATCCATGTACAAGTGGAATAAGTATAATATTGTAAGGCCCAACAAAATATAAGGACCACCATGTTAATATTATAGAATGTTAACCAATCATTCTCTCAATTCACGTTCTTTTTTCTCTAACACGAAAAGAGAAAAAGAGAGAGAAGGTGAATAAGGTGTGGAGAAAAATACATCAAGTTTAGGTAGTGAATCACTCCACTCGATGATCTAAAGACAAATTCATGTTTTCCTCGCCGTTCTCTCCGTTGTGAGGTAAGATTTGTCCCTGAACTCTTTCATATTCGTTTATACTCGTTTAAACCCTAATTGATCGAAGATGAGTATAATGATTGATTGAGGCTTGAATTAGTCAATTGATGATGAATATAATTAATTGTTTTGAGGTTTTATTGTTTTGTTGGTGTGTCTTCGGGTGGTGGTATCTAGGGTTTCCTCTTCGAGCTTTCCAATAGAACTTTCTTGATTTTGAATAAATTACGTTACGGATTCAAAATTAAATTGTAAAAAAATATTGTGTTTGAGTTGGTTGATATTAATTGTTGAGATAATTATTAGAATGGTGCCATGAAATGTCGAATTTTTAGTTGGAAATTCATGGAATGAACATGTTTGGGATGAGGACAATCTAATCCAAATCAATAGGCCTTTGGTCCGGACTAGAGGTGTTTTTGTCAGGACGAAACCCCATCTAGTCCAGACGAGATTGTACGGTTTGGGAAAAATTAGTTTTTGACTTATTTATTCTAAAATAAGCATTTTAATGGTCGATGAATAGTCAAGTATTATGTACCATGTCGTATCATAGTCGAAATATGATTGTTATATGCATGTGTATAAACAAACATGTCATTGAATAAGATTGTTGTATATGTATTGTCATGACTGTAGACACGAAAATTTTTAACCAATAAAAATGTGCCACATGTCATATAAAGCTAAATTTAATCATTTTAATAATTATTTTCTTTAAGAAAATAGTTATAGATAATTCTTAAAGATATTCTCTTAAATTATAAGAGATAAGTCTTGAATTATCCAAAGAGAATTATTATAAAGAAATAATTTTTATGATAATTATCTCTTAGATAAATACTGGAGATAATTATCTAATAAGATGTGACTTATCTAAATCTTTTTGAGCCTATCCAAAACTCTCTCATTCTCAAAGCTCTCATTTCAAACATACAATACAAATTTACAATAAAGAAAAACTCTAAAAGAGAGTGATTCTAGAGAAAGAAACTCTAAAAATTTGGAGCAATTCAAGATGAAGAAGCTTCAAAGCCTTTGAAGATTATAGGAATGAAAATTAGGCTTTATTCATGGAATCAACTCTTCTTTACGCAACAAGAAGTGCAAGTCGCACATTAGGCATTCTTCATCAAATCAAACCTTCGATCTACAATAAGCGCACGAGGTGTTCTTCTTCAAATCAAGTCTTTGATCCACAACAAGCTGCTTTATTTGAGTATTAAGTTTTCTTTATCCACAAAATCAGCCTTCGATCTGCAACAAGCTGCTCAAGCCGTGCATGGGGTGTTCTTCATCTAATTAAGCCTTAGATCCACAACAAGCTACTCAAGCCGAGTATTAGGTATTCTTCATCAAATTCAGTCTTCGATCCGTAACAAACTGCTAAAGCCAAGTATCGGGCTTCTTCATCAAATCTAGTTTCAATCTGAAACAAGTTACTCAAGCCACATTCTTCATTAAATCCAACATTCGATCCACAATAAGCTACTCAAGCTGCAATCAGGTATTTTTAATCAAATATAGCCTTCTTGAGATCAAGTTCTAAAGCACTCAAGATAAATCAAATCAAGTCCTTCTTGAGAATAAGATGTGAAGCCCTCAAGGAAAGTCTAATCAAATTCCTTCTTGAGATAAGCCATGAATCCCTTAAGTTCACAAAGTCTTTAAGATCAAACTTTGAAGCCCTCAAGATGAGCCAAATAAAAAGCCTTCTTGAGATCAAGTTATGAAGCCTTCAAGACAAGTTGAAGTCAAACCATCAACTAGAGAACAAGTGGTCAAGCTCTCGAGTCAAAGTCAACCAAATCAAATTCAAGTCAAGAAGAGGAATCAAATGATTTCATTTATTGTAAATAGAAATTATAGAGGTCTGTATTCACCAAATTCAAAATTCAATAAAATTGCTCTTATTCCTCAATTATTCTATCTCGTTATTCAGATTAAGAATTTTGTGTGTTATACATTTTTAAACACCCAGTGGGACATCTTCCTTTCATCTCTTATTCTCGATAAAAGAAGTTAAGTCTATCAATGGAGTCAAGAAATGACAGCTCACAAAATAAGTTAAGTTCATATTTTAGTTCCATTGAATGATTAAGATCAACAAGGGGACAAGTAAGATAAGTTGGGGCAATTACAATTAAGATATTATTATCACCTTTGATGAATTTCATTCAGTTCCTTTATGCCACGTATCTTTATTGCAAATCTTGGAAGACAATAAACTACAATGCTCCTTAATACGAGCCTAAACTCTAGGACATCTTCTACAAATTGAAGATCAGACGATACTTCTTAATGTATGAGTAGTATATACCGTAGAATTTGCTTTGATTACTGATCTCAATTTTGGCAAATTCCCTGAAATTGTAAAGGCTGATAAGGAAGGTGCACTTCTGATGAGTGAGTACATTCCAAACAAGAAGGTGTTTATGCAAGAGCTGGAGTCTAGCTTTCTATCATGCCATGACAAAGAAAATGTATGGAAGTTAAGATTGGTATACTTAGTTTGCTAATACTTGAATACATTAGAACCTAAGAAGCAACTTGATAACAGGCTTTTTGTAATGGTAGATGAGAATGAACATATGTTCCTTAATTACATATGTTCCTTAATTATCCTTGGAGGAAAATGTCATTTAGGGCTACCTTAGAAGGTTTAAATAAGGATATGAAGTATTATCAGAATACATACTTGTCGAAGAATGAGATCTATGATAATACCAAAAGGGGAGTTAAGGGAAAGAAGACACAAGGCTCTAATGTAGGTTATATTGTGTATGATTTGGCCATTGCTTTCTAGGTATGGACCTATGAAGTGATAGGGTCATTTGTTCCAAAGTTTGTAAAGAAGCTAAAGCAACAAGAAGGCGCAACTGACATTGTGCCAAGAATTTGGATGTACGAGGGTAGGAAGAAAAGCCCATTAGTTGAGAATGTGAATACATTGAACGACATCAAAGTAAGTATTTATTTTAAGAAGTATTTATTTTAGTTAAATTTGTTCAATTTTTCGATGTGCGAGGATATTTTGTGACACTTCGTGATATTCCGTAAAGTGTCACGAACTCTTGTGATAGTTCGTGAATATTTTGTTATCTCACCCTTTCTTTTTCTTCTTCTTTTTTTTATTTGTTGCAGGCTTCTGATGTGAAGACAACAGAAAGGGAGCAAAATTTTTTAAATGATATAAGATTTTATGATTAGGAGGAAATTAATCAGGAATAAGATGAAGAGAATAAGAATGTGACTGAGAAGAAGAAGAAAGAGGAGGAGGAGGAGGAGGAGGAAGAAGAAGAAGAAAAAGAAGAAGAAGAAGAAGAAGAAGAAGACCCATGCTGCTGCCTCTCACTTTGATAGTATATTGGCATAATTATCAAATGCAATTTTTTAAATCAAAGTTGATATACAAAAAATAAGAGCAAACTAGCAATAAATAATGAGTACGTTGGATGAGATCAAAAAGGAAATATTGATAAAATTTTATGTTTTTCAGTCTACAGTACTACAAGCTTTGAATACAGAAAAAAAAAAGAGATAAGGGACACAGTATGAAAGAAGATACGTTAAAAAGGAAATGGAAGTTGTTGGAAGAAAAGGAATAGGAAGAGGTTGAGGAAGTTGAGAAGTCAAGGTTGAGCAAGAAGACAAAAATGAATCCTATTGATAGCTACTTTGTGGATTTGTTTAACGAGATAGTTAACTGGATGCAGGAGCCCATAGATGCCACAAATCCAAAGTAAATTGATTTTATTACTGGTTATGATACATTTGAATTTTCCAAAAGTTTGATGACCAAAGAAGTGTGGTTGTCAAATGAGATAAGTCCGTATTTGATAATTGTATGCTTTCGTAAAATTTTGTGACATTTCACGACATACTGTTCGTGTATATTTGCGACCTAAATTCGTGAAGTTTCATAACATGTCACAAAATCTTTCGTAATGTTTCGCAAATATGCATAAATATTATTTTTTGATAAATTATTTTGTTTCTTATATGTGTTGCATATGGACGCAACTTTCCATCTCATGAGAGAGAGGGTATAGAACTACCCTGAATTATATGGCACAAGTTTTATAATTGTTGATTGTCAAATGGCTATCATGTTTAATGCTCTATATAAGTTTTTCATAGTACGAAAATAGGTTCATGATAAGTTGGGCTCATGTTGATAAGATCTACTATCCTTTTAACCTAGGAAATATACATTGGGTTTTAGGTATCATTCACTTACATACAAGAACAATTGATGTTTATAACTATGATCAATACATATAACGTGCCAATAAGGTTGAGAAGTGGATGAAAACTATTTGTGAAATAGTGCCATATATGCTAAACAAAGCAATGCTCGACAGTGAGAAGGAAAGATTCCCCAATCTTTTGGAACCGACGCCCTTTAAATTAAATAGAGTCCTACACATGATTATTCCAAGAACTTCTACAAGTGGGGATTGTGGCATGTACACCATCATGTACTTAGAATACGTAACTGCCAAGTTGGACCTTGAGGAAGTGAATGACTCAAACATGGAGTTTTGGAGTAGAAAGTGGGCAATTTGTTTGTTCTACCACCTTCTCGCACATAGTTTTTTATGTCATTTTTACTTCAATGTACATATAAATTATAATTATTGATGTTTTTTAGACTGTTGATGTATTTACTCTCATGAATGTCATGAAATGTTACAAATGTCACGATATGTCACGAATGTTACAAAATGTCACGAAATTACAAAAATATAACAAAAAATTGCAATATGTCGCGAAATTCAAAGCATTGATATTGTCCAAACCGAGGAAATTGAAAAACTAGGAGAAAGAACTGAACTAGTTTGACCCTAAATCCGCATGAGGTTGAGAATCTCGACATGTTGAAGCCATTGAGGCTTGTATGGTTGATGGTGCAAGAATTACCGCTTTGCACATTGACCTATTATGACTATGTCCACTACATTAGTTGCACCGTTTTGGTATCTTCTTAACCTCACCTTGGGATGGCCTCCGCTTTGTTGTAAGGTGTCCTTTCTTGACCTTGACCGACATTTTAAGCATTTTTGTGGTTTGATCTCATCAGGAATAACCCAATCATCTTCGTTTCCAACTGGATATACAGTCTCCGCATATGAGTTAACCCACGCTTCAGTTGTATAAAACCTGAACATTGATAGTTGTGGACATTATTAGTAACATGTACAACATATTCATAGATTGATTGTATAAAGTACTAACCTTAAGTATAAATTATATGGGTCCAGATGCTGACTACGACAAGTAGCCAATGCATATGTATATAGAATACCAGATAGATCAAACACCCTACAAGTATATTTCTTGACAAAAATGTGAACTTCCCTATTCTATCAATCATGTTGCACGAAGAACTTGGAAGAATAGAGTGGGTGAATAGTGTAATACATTGATTTCTAAAAATTAGCATGAATCACCTTTTCATAATGTGGAGCTAAATGATCCTCACTCTTGGATGCTTTATCTGCCTTTTCTTAGAACCAATCTTGTAGTGCACATCATAGATAGTCAGCCAAAGTTGTGATAGGATACTTTCTCGCTTCTCTACTATGACTATTGAAATTCTCAGCATAGTTATTTGTCATTTAATTGTAATGTGTACCCAAGAAAAAAGCACGACTCTATTTCTCCATGCCAATTTCTTACAAATAAGTAGCGATGCAATAATCCTTTATCTTCTAAAAATGAATATGGAACTTTGTTTCTCAATACGCCCTTAATACCAAGTCGAACTCAGTGTGACACTTGTCAGTTTTGAACTTTGCCATGATTTCATGTTGATGTGGTAAATGCATGCTCCATAATTGTTGCATGGAAAATAGTGGATAACACATTCGTTGTACTTTGATGTTGATCCGATATAAATACCAAATTCTCAACCTCTTTAATTGCTTCTCGTAATTTCAGCATGAAATAAGTCCAAGACTGGTTATTTTCATAACCAACAATACCAAATATCATGGAATATATCTACCCATTAGCAGCAATGCTATTACAACTAATAATTTCCCTCCTATTTTATACTTAATAAAACTAGCATCAATACATAATACTAGACAAGTACAAGATTTGAACCTGCGAATTGATATACCTAAGGCCATGAACATGTATCCAGAAATAGAAAATTATTGTGAAAATAAAGTAGTTACGAAATGTTATGAATAGTCACAAACTTTCGCAGACGGTCACATAATGTCATGACATGTTGCGAACACCCGCAAAAATATCACGAAGGGTCACAAAATATCACGAATAGTCGCTAAAAGTAATGAGCAGTCATGAACATAAAGTAATTACCTGAATCGGCCAAGTTTATCAATTTGAATGTCTGTAACTATATCATAATTTTTCATCTCCAGCATATAGAAGTACGATGGTAGTTTCTGATATGACTCCTCTACGGATCCTCGTACATAAACTAATGTTTTTTCCCTACTCCCCCACATCTCATTATACTTCATGTTGACACCATAACCAGTCTTAATGTCTTCAATTATTTTCTCATTCAAGATATCATGGCAATGATCCTGATATTTTCCCTTGATACACTCCCTAATAACCTATATCGTTGCTTGTCGATTGGCATTATGCCTTAACACTGATAAACACGTGTGCTCATGCACAAATTTTTGCAATTCAAACATCTTAGACAATATTTGCTCAGTAGCTCTCAACCTACATTTGCATTTGTCATAAACACACTTTATATACTAAACATCTTCTATTGACTTATTTACTTTGAATTCAAAGCTCGTAGACATCACATGCCTATGTAACTTCAATCGTAATACTTTCTTATTCCTAAACAACATACCAAATTTTATTTCGTTTTCATAAGCGACTATTGTCACGTTTGGGTTTTTTACATCCAACTTGTCATCTCCACCAAATATCCTTGGATTTCCGTTTAAGTAGATGATGTTTTCCTATTATGCCCATTTCCTCTATTACTTGGTGCCTCAGGATTACTCTCTCAATGTGTTGTTTTCGTACTTGCAATTGAACCACTTCCTTTATATGGTTCTTGTGGACCTTCCTCTTATGCCTTCTTACTCATATCAAGGCATGCCATCATTTACCCAGTCCATGTAAATATTAGGTTTTTGACTTTGAATAAATATATGATCAACAACTTCTTTTACAATAGTTTCTAGAACAACAATTTCTAGCGCAACATTTGGCAATTGACTTTTAAAAAACAAAGGATCTGCAATTGTTGACACAACTGAGGGGATATTACTTTCTTGAGTAGTGAAAACTAGAATAGCTTTTCTACAACAGAGTGCAATGTTGAAATAAAGTGGAAATTTGTCGGATAAAGAATGTAAGATCTTTATTGCACTTGATGACGGTAGGTGGTATATCTATTCCTGAAAGCCTATACTTCACTTTAACCAATAAATTATACCTATTTCTGTCAGCCTCATATAATATATGAATTAGTTCAGAGTATGTGATATTTCAGTTATGCAAATACCATCTCATGAGATTGTAACAAAATTACAATAACTATTGGCATTTTTATACTACTCTCCATCATATTGAACAAGAACTTGATGCATGTCTAAAAAACACAAAAAGGAATAAAATAACTTCAATTTTTGTCGAGAATTGTCAGGAAATTATCACGAATTGTCACGAAATTTCTCGAGTGGTTACGAAAAGTCATGAAATGTCACGAATGTCATGAAATATCATGAAGTGTTACTAACTACTAGTCACAAAATACCAAGAATTCTCTTAATGATAATATGAATAATATAAATCATAAAAATATCATTTAAAAAAATTAAAATATATATACCCATTAAATTTGTTGACAGTCGATGGATCTGGGAGATGCTCATACTGGAAAAGGAGTTGGATGTACTAGAGCCGAGAGATGCAGGCAGTAGGAGCAAATGACCTAAAGTTACGAGATAGAGGCAGTGGAGCTGGATCTGGGGGATGAAGGGTATGGAGGCGGATGTAACAGTGAAAGTGTGAGTGAATATAAATGGTAGGGCATTGAGGGTATTTTTTATCATGCTCCGAAGTCCCGAACCCCGGGGGCGTCAGTTATATGATGGAACATGATATAAATACTGTAAAAATAATCAAAATATAACGAAATGAAATGAATGCAACAAGCAAGTATCGCCGTAACTAATCTGCCACTGCAAGACGGTGCTACTCACATCTACAGTAATCCAACATAATACTGAAAAGTAAATCTATGCTACAAAAAAAAGGAGAATGGCCAACACCATTTCCAGAA
>MKEJ01000442.1:0-18332 GCA_001753735.1 Embelia ribes
TGAATTAACATGTTGCTTATATTGGGCTCACCTTCTTCCCTGAATATGCCCTCTTAGTGGGAAGCAATGGTTTTATATACTGAGTGATCATTTGGTAGCCTTATTGAACTTTAAGTTTTAATCACAAGCTAGACCCTTTTTTTCCCTTTAACATTATGAGCTGTCACGCTTTGTCATTTAATTTTCATTTGTTTACTACTTTTAAGTAAATAAGCTGGCTTTTCTTCCGCCAAAGAAAATTCTGGATGCAATTTAAAGATTCTTGCTTATTAAGGCTAAAACAACAAATAAGGTGGGGTTAAAGGCTGTGAAGCCAAATAGTGTCCATCTTTTAAGCAAAAAAAAAAAAAAAAAAAAAAAAAGTTTTAGATTAAAAGTTGTAACCAAACAAACCCTTAATTTCTAAATCAGATTTCTTGTAAAGCCATTTGTTTTCCAGAAATCATTATTCTAGAAAATGCATGCACTTAATTTGTAAATCTGATATTTTTTAAAGCTGTTTCTTTTCCAGAAATCATTATTCTAGAAAATGCACGCAACAGCCTTTCTCAACAATTTGTTAAAGATATTGAAGTAATTATAATCATATACTAATGCAATGTAAAAATTATGTTCTCCCCTATTGGTAATTAGGATTTTATAATTTTGGTAAAAAAAAAATTCATTTTAATATAGAAGTTGTGGATAGTAGATTTTCCCTCTCAGAAATCTAGTGTAAATAAAAGAGCACTGCTTTGGAACATTTTTGGTTCAGATTTCTCATTTACAAATTAGATGAAAGAAATCTTTCATTTAAAAAGAATGATGGGAATGCTCTTAGATTTGTTTGTCATAATATTTTCTTGCAATGAAATTTGCACACATGACAACTTCTTGGGTAGTTATAATTTTGATTAGTTTAGGTTCAGTGGCTGTACTAGTCATGCTTTTGAAGCGAGTGCTTTTAAGCCTTTTTCTTAAGGATTTGATTCTTAATCTTATAATTTTGGACCACATCTTGATGGTGTGTAATAATTTAAAGGTTCACTAATTATACTGTATGGGATTTTTAGCAGTAAAGACGAAAAGGTGGTAAAGGTAGGAAGTAGTACTACCTCAATTGGAGCAATCCCATGTTTGAATATTTTCCAAAAAATACTATGTACTAAGAAAATATTCCGGTACTAGACTTGGATTCAAGGACAGAGCTAGGAATGACTTGTGAGGGGGGACGTAGAATCGAGGGATGTCGACTCATATCGAGGACGTAATGTCTTTTAAAGGAGTTTTTTTTTAATTTCAGAGTGGGACCATCAATAGTTTATAAACAGTTAATATTTTGTTATAGGGTATTCATAAAATTTTTGAAATTATCATCCCCGGGCAGGGCGAAAAAAAAAGAAGGCGGCCAATTTTAGCTATGCCACGGCCTGGACTATGGCCTGATAGTTCCATTTATACCCCATCCAAAAGTGGCCTTAATGCACATCACTTTTAGCTGCGCCATGGCCTGGACTATAACCTCATACTCCCTTTAATACCCCATCCAAAAGCGGCCTTAGTGCACATCTGTTTTGCAATTATGCACATGCCCTCTCCTCAACACAGTACATATGCTGTAATTTCAACAATTAGAAAGTTGGACTTTCATCTATGGATGTGATCAAGCGTGGTTACTGGTTAGAAATTTTCATAAATTCATTCTTGTAAGCAGAGTTCTTAACAATAAAGATGTAGGCTGTAATTTGGAATTTTGAAGGTACACTTAGGACTTTATGATAAACTATGGTGTTTTAAGCTAATTTGTCGGAACTAGTCAATATGGTACTTGTGAGTTTGTACAAATAACGTAATATCTTTTTTATCCTTTGATCATAAAGATTTAGAAATATCAAAATTTTCCGTGTTAACTGGGAAGATCCTTAGCCTCTGGTGCTCATACTTTTTGGCTTGAGGATTTGGTGTCTGGGTTGTTTCTTTTTGTGGTCGGATTTTGAATTTCTAATGGATTTAACACATGTTGTAGATATGGATGTCAGATACAAAAATTTTCTTGATCAGTGGGAAGTAGACCCAAAAGTAAAGTGTGTTCTGGTTGAGGGCAGCTCATCGCGTGCCTTTTGTGCAGGTGGGTTAAACGACATAACCTTCTATGCTTTTGATAGTTACTTTCAATCATTTCTTTCATTTGAAGCTATTATTATGTACATAATTTACTCCATCTTTTTACTGTTAATTTTTTTTTTAACTTCCCCCACACTTTCTAATATGAGGTCTTTAGGATAAACATTTTTAATTTGCAGGAATGGATATTAAAGGGGTTGTTGCTGAGATTCAGAAAGACAAAAATACACCTCTTGTACAGAAGGTATTTCTTGGTTCCCTAAATTCCTGTCTAATTAATGCTACTTGTGGTTGTGGCTGTGGGGATCAATTCTTATCTATATCCTTGTATCAGTTTTCTTTTACTACTTTCTTTTTGTCTCTGTCTTTTTATCAGCTACATATCTGTGCAGTTGACAATTTTATAGAAACATATTTTTCCTTATTTGACAAATCAATGGTGGGCTGCTGGCCTAGTAGATTGTCTAGGTCTTGTCTTAGTTTATGTTGCAAGTGATGTGAACTATGAAGTCGATCATGAGGAAAGTTAATTACACTTACACTGGCAAAGAAGTTGATACCCTATGATGCTCTTACCACATTATGATAGTTTTTAGCCTTGGTTTAGGGAATGCAATTAAAAGGTTCTCCAGAAAATTGAAAATTATGCTTGGAGGAACACAAATAATTTTGATGATATACAATTGATGAAAGATTGTAGTGAATAGGAGTAGAATGCTATTTCCATCTTATAAATAGGAATTTAATGAATTGGTCATATTGTAAGATTTTCCTTACTGGTTAACACTAACTTTTTGAGCATGAGATTTTTGCTATATAAATTCCTGATGCTTTCTCTGCCTTGTGCAAGATTAGGGTTGCATCTCTCTCTTTTGTCCAAAGGATTTTAATAAATGGAAAAAGGGCCAGAATCTCCAGAAGACCATGTCTCATCCCATTTGTGCTTGTTCATATAATTTTACTGTCTCATGCCAAAATAAGGCTAGAATAAATGGAAAAAGGCTTAGAATCTCCATGATACCATGCCGTACCTCATTTATGCTGATTTATGAACTTTTTTTTTTTTTTGGTATGGATTTATATGACTTTTAAATTTTCTAGTAAACTGGTCTTTTAAGTTTGTAGTATCTGTCTCTTATGTTGGAAATCTGTAAGTATTTGCTGTGCCCATGCCTCTGGCAGTTGTTCGCTGCAGAATATTCTCTGATATGTAAAATCTCTGGCTACAAGAAACCGTACATAAGCTTCATGGATGGTATTACAATGGGCTTTGGGATTGGTCTGTCTGGCCATGGTCGCTACCGCCTCATCACAGAGGTCTGATTGTCATTTTTAACAAGTAACTTTTCTTTTTGAATAGAAAATATCAACAGAAAGCCTGTGGAAATTGAAAATTATTTTTAACACTGTTGAGCTTATTACAGAGGACTGTTCTTGCTATGCCAGAAAATGGTATCGGCTTGTTCCCAGATGTTGGCTTCGCATATATAGCGGCACAAACTCCTGGGGAAGGATCAGTGGGTAAGCTTTCCATTTGCTTCAGAACAAGTCTAAGTTAATTTACTTTTGATGTCTGCTCCTGTAAGAAAATGACAACAGCTAAGCCATGTTTTGTGCAAAATATGCTCTGGTCGCGTACATTGCATTTAAATGAAGAGACCCATATTTTACTCTCTTTTTTGACAGTTTCAAATCCATCAATAAGATACATAAATATGAGCAAAGAACATAGCAAGATGTCTATAGGATATACTTGATACAGTATGTTATATTTCTTGAACTAAATAGTTGTTTCATTTGTTAATTTTTTGCTTCCACATTTGCAACTTTGCGTGTTACATTTTCTAGTAACCATAGTTTTTGTTCCATTGTAAACTTTTGTTTTTGCAGGTGCTTATCTTGGAATGACTGGAAAGAGGATTTCTACACCTGCTGATGCTCTATATGCAGGCATTGGGACCCACTACGTACCATCTAAGAATTTAGGTTCCTTGAAGGAGGCTCTCTTAGCTTCCAACTTGTACAGCTCAAATCTGACTTCGAGTTTATAATAATCCTCTATATTAGATGAATTGAAGATAAAACTAACTTTTATAATTATTTTTGCTGATTCATAAATCTCTCTTTTTTGTTAAAGATTTTGTGAATTTTTTCTTGTTCACCACCGATAATATTCTCTAGGGCATTAGTGAAGATCCATCTTAATTGATTGTGGTTTTCAGTTAAGTGGGTCTATGTATTAATACTTAATCGATAGTAAATAAATTATGTTGCCTCACTTTTGTTGTGAGGCTTTGAAATTTTCAGCTCCCCTTATCAATTTATGTACTTCATTTATTATGCATCTTCCGAGTATTTTGAGACACACACACTTCCATTAAGTAGCTCATGCAGATATCAATCTGTGATTTTGCTTTTCTGTGAGATTTAATAGAATGTTTTTCATTGTCCTCTTCATGTGATTATTTTCCTCTTTCTATTTCATCTTATATAACTGTATATTGATTGTTCATACAGTTCTGAGGATCCATACCAACATATTGAAGCAATTTTGGGTAAATACAGCAGCGACCCGGAATCTGAATCTCATTTGAAACAGCTTTTACCTCAGATAACCTCTTCCTTTGGTGGAAATAAATCTGCTAAAGAAATTATAGAAGAACTAAAAAAGCATCAGCTGAGTACTGATGCAGCTGGTAAGCTGCTCGTGCTAGTATCATGTCCATGTAGAGATGTACACAACTGCATTTGGGATAAGATCAAAAATTAACGGGAAGACTCATTATGAAGTAAAAGTCAAGGGATTATGATTCACAATATAAAATATTAAACATATTTGGTTATCTGAATCTGTGCCATATTGTCAACGGGGTTGATGCTTATTAAGTTTGCCGAACCTGTGCCATATAACAAAGTAATCCTACAAGTAGTCGGTATTTTCTTTCAGTTCTGTTTGGGTAGTTTTTTTTTTTTTTTCATTTAATTTTTTTTCGTGTGAGCAGTGGCAGAATGGGCCAAGGAAGCCCTTGCAGGGCTTGGAAAAGGTGCTCCTTTTTCTCTCGCTCTAACTCAAAGTCATTTCTCTAGAGTTGCATCTTCGCATGGCAAAAATGATCTATCCAATGTAAGTTGGTTGTCATTCTGATATTTGCTTTTAAATTTTTAGGGTATGTATATCCCTTTTGTGAGATAAGTAATATTTGTTTCTGTTTTAATTTTGCTTTACCCAGTTAACTGCTGTAATGAAAACTGAGTATCGCATTGCTGTGAGGTCTGCACTTCGAAATGATTTTGCTGAAGGTGTTCGAGCAGTGTTGGTGGATAAGGACCAGGTTTGCTCCTCTTCCCTAAGCTCTTTTGGCACAACTTAAAATGGTAGCCAAAGTCATTATTTATTTTTTAAAGGAGATGCATATGAATTTGACTAAATCATGTACTGGTCTAGATCAGTTCTCAATATCGTTGCGATGTTTTTCGCTATGGTTGTGGCTACTGGAATCAAATGGGTAGGAATGGAATCGAATGGAAGCTTTGCTTGTATAATATTGGACACCATGAATTGCTCCACATCTCACATTTTGAATCAATTCTTGTCACCATGGTTTCCGTGGGTGTTTTCATTTCATAAAAATTCAGAATTGTACCAACAAAAAACACCACATTCTCTTCCAACCCATTATTCCATTATACCGAACGGGACCTAACATCTGATCACGTCTTTCCTTTTTTTGACGTACTGACAGAATCCAAAGTGGAACCCGTCAAGCATAGAGGAAGTTAACCAAACAGAGGTGTATGAGCTCTTCAAGCCGCTGGCCCCAGAGATTGAGGAGTTGAAAGTGTAACACCTACATGTTAAAGCAGAATAAGATGTTCGTTCCGTAGTAAATTCATTCCAGGAACATTATGTTGCTCTACCATGCCTTAAATATATATCGATCGAAATGGACCTTTGGATCATTTATTAGTAATGTGGCAATTTCGTTCTAATTACTCGAAAAAAAGATCACAGATCTTTGAATCTGAGATCTCAATGTAAGCCAATTTGATTATCTTAAGCTGTAGAGGACAAAAAATTGCACCGTTATGTATACTACTTTTCAAGTTTTCCACTTACTATTGCATTTCTCTTCAGATTTACCATTCCTCTGAGAAGTTGCAAGTCATACTAATTATGTTTTTGGTAACAGAATTCTAAGAGTATTACCAATTTGAATGTTATTTTACAAAAATTGTCACCAATCATGTTTTTTGGAAACAAAACATCAGCTTTTAAAAATCAAATATGAATATATAACTAAATAACGCCCTTGATATTTGCTTGCATAGAGACAATAAAAATTAGATCGTTAGTGAAGGAAGTTTCTCCACATTCGGCCTTGAATTATGTTGGGAAAGTTATTGTCATTGTAAATAAATTCATAAGATAATATCAGCAACGCTACGCCAAAAAACTCTAGCTATAATCATTACCCATATGATTTATGGAAATTAATTTTCAATACATTTTATATGCTATATAATTTAAGGAAATGGTGACACATTAGCGCAACATCAGAGGTGAGATCTTTTGGTGAGAATAAGAGGGTAGCCTAAGTTTTTTTTTTCCCTTTAAAATTACAGTAGTATAATTTTCTTGTTATTCGAACACAAATTTTAGACGTTCTTAAACCAAGTTTCCATTATGTCACAGTTTAAGTATTTCCTGTAGGTCAAGATGAAGCGCACCTGCCCTTGAACTTGGTAATTTTTTGGAAATTGTTCAAGTTTGTTTGAAAAATTTTCAAGATCATGCCACGATCCCACTTAACGAAAAATATCTATCCCGTTATATAAAACTGTAATACTCGGCCCTTCCCTATTCTGAATTCATGGATCCGTATTTTTATAATACCAAACGGGGCCGGCTAAGCAAGTATTCGGTCAATTTGATCCACCCCTTACACTATCCATGTATCAAACCAGTAGTCAAGATAGAAACAAGTATAGAATAGAGCAATGCTATGCCCTCCTAAAACATCTATCCAATTATATGACCTACAATATGGCATGAGAATTTAAGCTCTAGTCATCAATTGAATACATCTAAAAATCAATGTTACATTCAAAGAATCCACAAAATCAGGTAGATTTTGTACGTAGTAATATCATTTCTCAAGAAAATAACCAAAAAGTTGTTCATGTTAGTTAATACACTTCAAGTAAGAAATTCCTACTCTTCATGTACCTCGTGAATTTATCACCTCATGAAATTGAAACACGATCAAGAGAGAAAATTGGAGGTGGATTTTCTTGGGAAGTGGACAACATAAAATTAAATTCCATATATAAGTTATTAAAAGCTTTTCCTTGAGAGGTGAAATTTACATTTCTCAAAGCTTACCTGTAGTAAATGAACCAATCCACATTCACTTATCTTTTTTTCTTGATAAAAATAACATAAAATAATACACCTACCATACCGAACTATCCCCATATAAATCGCCTCACAATCCCGCAACACACCGACAAAAATTACACACACATAACACATATATGCATACTAGTTGTTAGTTTCTACACGAAATTCACACACTCAAAAAAAAAAAAAAAATAAATAAACAAACAAAAAAACGCAATGAGAACCAAGAAACTTGTTACAATCTTGCCCATTTTGGCATTGATGGTGTTCGTTGAGGTGGCGGCAGTGGGTGCCACAATGGAGGAGGACGAAAAGGACTGTGCGGATCAGCTGGCCAACCTGGCGGCTTGCATCCCATTTGTGAGCGGGACGGCCAAGAAGCCTACGCCGGAGTGCTGCGAGAACACTCAAAAGGTGAAGAGTGCAAAGCCCAAGTGCCTATGTGTCCTTATCAAGGAGAGCACTGACCCTGCCATGGGCCTCCCTGTTAACACCACCTTGGCATTTCAAATGCCCTCCGCTTGCAAAATTGATGCCAAAGTCTCCAATTGCCCCGGTAATATATACACATACATATCGATTGTGTTATAATAACTTGATCATAAGCCGAGCGCAAGCTCAAATGATGAACTTGAGCTTGTTCACGGTATTTTTTGTATATTTATATATAAATATACGGTACGATGTCTAAGAAAAACTTATTTCATGAAATTTGCTAATTTAAGATGTTTAAGGAAAATGAAGATACTCTTAACAAGTCATACAATGTTTATATATTACTAGTACTTAACATGTTACATATTTTGAAATATTACGCATGTGTTCATATAAATGAAAGCTAAAGATGAGAATAACATCCAAACAAGTTTCTCTGTAGTACAATCTTTAATAGAAAAGTGTTACGATATTAAAAATTATCTTATCATAGATACACCCTATGCTAATTCAAAGAAATTAAGTTTTTATACTGATTTGAATTATAAATTTTGAGATAGATGTTTCTAACTTTTTTTAGTGTGAAAGTAATAATCTATCCGTTCACAAATAATTGGTACTACCGTATAACTTATTCATAGTTTAAATAAAAGTCAAAATCCAAATTTCAAAATTTGATTGAGATGTAAATCCAAATTTCAAAATTTGATTGAGATGTAATTATCAAATTAAATCTACCCAACTTTTTAATCTCATTCTTCCTAATAATATGAGGGGTAACATTGGTAGGTATTTAATTTTGTGATGATTAAACATATACAAAAGTAAATTGTGCAAAAAAATTTTTATATTTTAAAAGTTGAAATACACCATAATTATTATTGTGAACTTAGGGATTTGTTTTTTGAATAACAACAAACAAAATAGGCCCAAATACATGGTTTGAATAGCTGAACAAGTAACACCATCGAACTTTTATTTCATTTTGTTTTTCCTTTAAATGAATTACTATAACTAAATGATATTTAATTGTAAAAAATACAGCTCTACTAAACATCCCAGCAGACTCACCAGATGCAAAGATATTCAAAGAAGCAGATGCCACCTCAGCAACAACCACAGATTCAAACAACTCAACTTCTACTTCTGCTACTGCAACACCTTCATCGGCTTCTTCGTCGTCCTCCGACAATACCGGTTCGAGTATAAACTCGAAGACAACTCCAAAAAGCACAAATGGTGTAGGAAAGTTGGGTGGAAGTGCTTTTGTCATGATTGGCCTGGCTTTAGTACCACTTGTGCTTATTTGAAAAGCTCCCAAACTGACAAGTTTCTATTCTAGAGCTAGCTTATGAGTTGTGTCCATTTTCAAATTTTGTTTCCCTAATAAGAAAATAAAATCAAGAGCAAGATGCTTCTTGTGCTTGTATTGGGAGTACAATATTTTTTGTGATGATGTTATGTGCTATTTAGTTCCGTCAAGATCTCTATTTTAAAAGAATATAATGGTAATGTACCTTATATTTCCCTATAATTAATTTGGGGAGCACTCTCACCCACAAAATCTACCCAAAAATCTTACTCAGACTAATATATAAAAATGAATTACAGTACATGGAAAGTAATGATGTTTTAGGAAGAAAATTATGATGCGTAAGCATCCATGTCAGCAGGTAAACCTTTTAGATAGATTATATGGATGGAGATAGCATTTTACTAATATCTAATGAAATTATTTCTTTTACTATTAGGAAAATGAATATTAAAAGGGCGGAACTTAGTTATCGTGTTCTTAAAGCATTCACATCAGTCAAGAAGGAAGGAAGGTTAGCTAAAATAGCCCAAAAACACCACTTTTTGTATTTTAGTAATACTCTATTTAGTTATCCAATACATAATATTAGTTATTTTACGTAATGGCTATCATACTAGTTCAATTTTTTACTTTTTTTTCCACTTGTTCATGTTATTCATAATAAATATATTTCAAATTAATATTGATTATCAAATATTATTTTTTGATAATTTCTTATAACAAAATTAATAAATTTATAGATTTAATGCCTTTTATAGAGTGCAAAAAATATGTGGACGAGTTTAAATTAATAATCTTTAAAAAAAAAAAGGGAAGAGAAAGAAAAGTGGAGAGAAAAAGAAGAGACATGTCCGTGGGAAAAAAGAGAAAAAATTTCAGTGAATAATTATCTTCACCCAAATAATATACCACTTGTAGAAATAGGCACTTAGATAGCAAATTCGGTGTACACATACTTGTAACTTTTGTTAGCTAAAATAACTAAAAATTGATATTTACTTATTCTAAAATCTCTTATTACAATTTACACACCATCTCACTCGCTAAGAGCCAACAATTGGTACATTTCCTTAATGATGAGTTGCTTTTAGTGTAAATATACGTACAAGGGTTTTTCCATAATTCCTACATAAATCCGTTTATTTCCCCAAATTGAATACTCCCCTTTAATCGGACATAAAAATGGGCCTAAATATGAAGGCTAGAACTGCATGGAAGCTTGGAAATTCCCTTTGTCTCAATGTATCTTAAAAGATAATAAATGATACTCTCATCTATAAAATTTATCCAATTTTAGATTTGATTATTTTCTAAATATATTGTATTAATTATTCAATTAATATCTCTCTTGCCACGGGCAGCGGATATAAAATTTGGATGGAAATAGCATTGCTCATTTTAAAATTTATATATCCTTTGATTTTTACTACCTAACCATAGTTCTTAAAATCATATTTGGCTTCTTAATAAATCAGAAAAGATTTGTTTCTCTCGATAGTTTTCCAAAAGTTAAGGATTAAATTATATCAATTAAATCATGATGACTTCGTGGACGTTTCTTAATCCAACCGGGCAGGGACGAACCTATTAATTTGCTAAAAAGGCTACAGGTACCCTTATAATTTTTTCGTGCCAAAATTTTTAGTTTTAAATTTTTTATATATAATTTTAGTATTAAATTTACAATGTAAATATTTTTTGAATATAGGTTCAATCACCTTCGTACATTTTACACGTATAAGCATTAAATCCGTCCCTGCAACTAGGGGTCAAAATCCCTTTTGTTTCTCTATCGAAAAGTAAATTGTGATACAAACTTTGACTAATTCTATTAATTGTATCTTTCTAGGAAGAGGGGAGGCTTTTTTTAGGCTTTTCATCCCCAATTTTTAGTTGCGATGAGCCAATAATTTGCCCCGTCCATTGCGTCTCGGGACCATTTGATAACGGACAAAAAATATACCTATAGGTTGACAATGCAACTATGCAAGGGGATTTTTATTTTTTTATTTTTGACAATGTAAACTAGAAGAGAAATACATAATTAATTGGACGGTGACATGTTACAACAATTCTACCTTGACAATGAAAATCCAACTAATGAAATTATAATTAGAGTTACAAGCCATGTAATCATACAACAATTCTACCTTGAGAATGAAAATCCAAATAATAAAATAATAATTAGAGTTACAAGCCATGTAGTCATATCGTTCGGCTCAGTTTAAATCGTATCATTTAGAAAATTTTGCATAATATTTTATTTCTGCTTTAGTTTTTCCATGACTTTTATAGGTTGGTCATAACTATTTGACGTGGAATTATAGTGAGCATAATTTTTTCTTGCCAAAAGAGCGACCTTGCAAATTTTCTTCTTTTAAACACAAAGTATAATTCAAAGTTTTACTTAAGGCGAGTGGGCCTTTTTAAAATTCAGTTCACAAGTTATTGAGGACATTTTCAAAAATACTACTTATCACAACCTATTTTTGTCAACCTCGATACGGTCAGTTGACAGTGAATAATAATAAATCAACTACTACTAAGTCACGGCCACAACCATCCTCACCTACGGCCACCCATCCCTTGAAAAAGAATCAACGCTTTCTGCTAATCATACACTAACACTGAAAACACGAAACCCCCTGCGGGCTCCAGGGTCTAGCCCTCCATACGATGTACACCCGTCATATTTTAATAGCCTCACCTTTTTTTTTTTCATAAGGATTAAGAAAAATCAATTAATATTATTGTAATATAAAATATTTTTACTATATTTTCTACTACACCCCTTATTAATCCTACCTATTTTGTACAATTCATTATGGATGTAGTAATTAAATGACTGCAATAAATAAGAGCATTTTAGTAATGATTGAGATTTTATACATACAAGTATACAGAAAATTCATACACACTACATGTGCATGAAAGACACATATGAAAGACGGTGATTTTTTATTATAATATTGATTTTTTTTTCTACGTGTTAATGTTTTCTCTCTTATCTGTAAATAATTGTGTAATAGTATGTATAAAATTTCAATATTTTTAATAAAATGACTTTTCAATTATTTTTCTAAAATAAAAACTGGATCATATATTGGGATTGACTAAAAGCTAATCATGACAAATTACAAAATTTTAATACTTCATCTGTCTAATTTATTTTGTTCTTTACGAAAAACTGAACTTATTATCAAGGGTATCAATAAATGAGTATTCATGCATTAGTTATTATAACTTTTTACAAATTAGCAATTTATCAAATATAGAATATAAATATTTTAAATTACAAAGCATATTGAATAAGAATAGTTTAGTAAAATTATTAAATGTGGTGAATTCTATTCTTGCAAGTGAGACAATAATTTTTGAAATCTCAAAATAGTAAAAAGGACAAATAAGTTGAACAGAGCGGATAGAGAATTCTTAACAAACAATTTATTATTATTTATCCCGTAAATTACACTTTGACCCGTACAGTTTCGCAATATTCAGATTGTCTCTTGAGATAATTGAAAACAAAAACACTTTAAACCTCACTTTTTGCCCTTATTTTATTTACATAAGCATACAATCTACTTTTTAAGAACTGAAAGCGTAGAGATATGTGCTAGTTAGGGGTATTTTGATTAGTGTCATATTTTGCAGATTTTAGAATTATTTGTATGAAAAATTATCATATATATCATACTTAATATTCATAAATTAGCTATATTTTATTATTATGCTAATTTGTTACATAATGCAAGTATTGGATGATAATGAAGCCTAAAAGTGGATGAACTTGATCAATTTTGAAGTGATCATGGATTTTAGTGTAATGATTGGTACTCACAAGGACTTAATTGTTCAAATTACAATTCAAAGTCAAATAATGAAGAGAGAAACAAATATGGACTAAAGTTGTAATTTTCTAAGTTTTATAATAAAAGGGCCCATGAAAAAAAGTGGAAAAAAACAAAAGAATAAAACCCCAATATATATACAAACACACACATAAGTCTGTTCATCGATTTCGTTCGAGTTAAATTCGAATCGAAATTCAAAAATTTGAAATTCGAATTATTTTTTTTTAAAACCGAACCGAATCTGAAATCCATTGAAAATCGAACCAAATCCGAACCGAGGAAGCCGAATCCGAATCCAAACTGAACCCGAAACATCATTAAAAACCGTCAATAAACCGAATCCTATCATTAAAAACCAAAATTTAAAAATAATTATATTTTTTTATTTAATATTTAATAATTTCGAATTTCGGGTTTAAACCCAAAATTTTTTAGAAAATCCAAACTTGAAATCAAAATTTTACAAAATCCGAAATTTTTTTGGTTCCAAACCCAAATCCGAACCGTTGTTAAAAATATGAAACCGAATAAAATTGGTTCGGTTTGAATTTTGATTTAACCAAAGCGATAAACCGCCATACACACATACACGGAGGGAGGGAGCGCTTGTTTTTTTGTTTTTTCCACTTAGGAAACAACAGGGGCGGCACTTTGTGGATGCTAGATTTTTGTTGGAATGACAATTCTCCTCTTCTCCTTTGTAAGTAATTCCAATACTTTGTAAGTTATTCATTTAATTTAATTATTTTTTATTTTATTACTTCTTTTAATTATTTTTCTTGATTACATGTTTTCAATTCCATGCAATATTTATTTATGTCTTGTTTAAATATTATTGTTATGCTTCCTTTTAATATGTTAGACTAAATTTTCATGGGTTGCCCAGTTTGACGAAGTACCTGTCACATGTTGGTTCAATAAAAATATACCATATTATTTTATGAATATTTTTAGATTTTAGTTTTTATACTAAGTTTTTTTGCAGTGAAAATTATTTTATAAAATATTTGACTTTTTAGTTGTTGTAAGCCTGACAAACTTGTGATATAGTTTAGAAATTGATTTTACAAAATAAAGTTTAGAGATTTTACAAGTAATATCGATTATTTTTACCTATGCGGTAAAATTCGAAAACCTTAGGGATAATTATGTAGTTTTTACCTCCTATATTGTCTTTAAGGGATTTTAACTGAAATAATGTGGCGAATAGGTACTTAGTAAATTATTTTTACATAAAATCTTAGTTTAGATTTGAAGTATTTTCATAAAAACAAACTGTGACAAGTGTGGATGGAATAAAATAAACCTTTCGAAATTAACTAGGGGTGTATTGTTTTAATTAACTAGGGGTGTACTTTAGTTTTACTTGCTCTTTAAACTTATTACAAAACATTTTTTGTTAAGCTTAGTATTAAATTAGAATTAAGTAATTCAGTTGCTTAAGATAATTCTCTTGAGAAAATCCCGTTCAATTAAGATTTACTAGAAACGTTTACGATTTAAAAGAATCATAGAGATAGATATTCCTGATACACTGCACACCGATATGCTTGTAGCTTTATTTCTACGATATTTGGGAACAATGGTATTTTAATAATTTTATATGTTATTTATGGTATTATATCTGATTTTCACTTTACTCCAAACCTTTTTGCGGGTAAATTGCAATATATATTTTAATAAATTTATATGTTATTTATTTCTTTATGCAAGATTTTTACCTATCTTTGGATGAATTACATTAATGCCAAAATAGTTTCAACCAAAATCATGTTTCAATATCAGTTAAATTACAACCCTAATATCCGCCCAATTTTTTTAAAGGTCAATGATTTGGTTTTCCATTCTTTGAGGCATAATATATTTTTTCTTCATCGACGACAAGGTTGATTATGCTGTGATTCCTCACTTGAACTATATATATATAAATATGTTGTGCATCTGAACCTGCTGTTATAAAAGCTCTACACGACAATGGATGAAAATTTTATTATTTAAGATTTAGTAATATTTTTTTCTCTTCCACATTTTTTTAATGATGGTAACTAAAAATTCTCAAGTATTCAAAATAAGAAACAATATTGACATAAATAATTGTATTTATTTTTTATTTTAAACCTATATAAATCACAAAAGCCATCTGATATGATGTCATTAACTTACATGACTTAGCATTCGGGATAAGAACCAATAATGTCACTTTTCCAAAACTTGAAAACAATTTTACCATTTCAATTGTGACTTTGTTAGCAAAGTCATTTGTGTATTAAGTCTCTCAGCTCTTAGTTTCGTGTCGATGTATGCTTCATGCGATCCCGACAATATCATCCTTGCGGGTGACCACTCAAACAACTTCTTCTAATCTTGATCACCGACTTTCCTGGTACACTAAATCTAACCACCGCTCTTAAAGAATCTATTCCGCTCTTCTCGAGTCACCGTGTCGTCCTTGGAGCCCTTGCATTATGGCCACACACTACCTCGTTTCCAAGAGTCTAATGGTCAACTTTATCTCCGAGGGAGTGAGGCCCAAGGCCACGCTCTTCTCTTCATCATTGGATTTGATGATTCCGAAGGACACAAATGGTCACATGTTCAACCACCTGCAATACAATGATACGAACCAAGACATATGAGAATACCTTAGAAACTCGTATTCATTTAAATACCTTTGAAACTAAAGGCTAGGTCCATTAAACAATAAGCTTATTGATGTAAAATAAAACACCCACCTCCGTTTCTTTTGGATATGCGACTCAAGTGATTCAACAAAATTTATGTGGACCGTTACTAAACGTGGCATGACTCGGCCGTACAGGTTCAAATTTCAGTTGTTAGGTCAATGTCTTAGAGGAACTTATAATTTTTAAATGTGCCGGCCTTGTTTTTGCGTTGTATTTATTTGTATATAATTGCAGTCGATAATACCCTTGATAAGTCAACTAAGTAAATGTAACGCTAATCACTATTCATGACTATATCTCAAAATAGCAAGTTGCATGTAGATTAGAAAATTATTCCAAAAAAAAAAAAAAAATGGTTACTAGATAGTAGTTGTTGATTTTCCTTTTTATGTACGTTAAGCGAATTCCTATCAATTATACTATTGACCGAAATAAATTTTGATTTTGAAGATTTTGATTTCTAGGTTAATACAAGTATACCTTTTGCTGTCGAGGTTTTATATGCGGGATTGTTGGGATTTAGTTAATGTCTTAGTTAGAAATATTAACCTGGTATTTTATTAATAGTTGATTTTATACTGCTTGTAGATGGAATTTATTTAAGGAGTGAGATTTTATACATCTTTGTACATAAGAAATAAAGTAATTATTTATCATAACATTGATTTATCTTTTTTACATGTGAATACTCACCCTTTTACGTATCAACACATGTATGCTATATTTAAGAAAATTCTTACATACAGTATTTACAAAATTTCACTCCTTTATTTAATGTGATAATATAATTTCAGGCGTGTCATAGTAATATGCATTCTTTAAATTTTAATATAATCACTTGTCAATGGAAAAAAAATAATAATTGAATCAAATGCATTCACTATTGGACTCTGACCCCAGCTAGGATTCCGAATCTAAAATGTATTGCTCCGCAAGCTAATGATATGTAATGAATCTTTTTAATACCTTGTAATAAATTAAAGGATAGAAATTTTATATATGTATGTATACATATATGTAAACCATATAAATTGACATTTAAGAGATATTATTAATTTGATTTTTATATAGCCAATTGATAATTTTCCTTTTTTTGATGCACAATATATGAATCGATGTATATATATGTATCTATAAAATTTATCTCGTAAATTAAATGACTAGTTAAGAGTTAATAAGTTAGCTTGGACAGCAACAAAAAAAGGTTATAGCAATGTTTCTCAAGAGACGTTTGCTGGTAACATTGCTTAATATACGTCAAGTACGTTTTGGCAATGTTTATCGTGACGATTGAGTCCATCGTTGTCATACTTAAGTTGTTACGATATTTATTGACGTTTTTGTCAAATGATATTATACACTGTATTATTGCGATGTTTCAACGATATATTTTTTTCAAATGTTATTATAGACTACAATATTTGGACATTTATCAAAATTTATTATTATTAATTTTTTTTTTTTTTATTTATTTTTTTTTAAAATCATTGCTTTAGACTAAATTATTGCTACGTGTATTGTGATGCTTGGTGCAATGTTAAAAGTGGGAAACATTTACTTAAACGTCGTACTGTAGGAAATGATGACGTGTGTTTTGTAATTTTTCTTGAAAAAACGCATTATATGATATTTATATACATGTCTTTAAGTGATCCACAACTATAGTAATATTATTTAATTTTAGTAATTTTTAAATGGTCAACACCAACGTGAAGTTTGTAATTAGTTAATTTTCATGGAAAATGCAATTAGATGATTCTTATTATAATAGTGGTCCATGAAGAATTATAGTTACGCACTATGATAGTGGTCCATGAAGAATTATAGTTAAGCACTATGGTTTTAATTAACAAACAAATAAAAATATCTAATTAACTTCAAGTATTGATGGATAATTAAGGGATCGGAAAACAATTGAGAAATTAGTTTAAAATTATTTTTAAACTCCCAAAAAAAATAAAAAAAGCTAACACTTGGGGGTGTTTAGATGAAATCTTAGAAAATATCCCATGTTTTGTGGTGCAACTCTCTCCCCCATCTCCAATTCTCTCTCTAAGAATCTTTCAAAATTTCAATCTCTCAATTATCTCCTTAAGTCTTTCAACACACCAACTAACACGGCATATACAAATCACACTAATACGGTATTCGTGAATTTAGATATGCATAATTTCATTTTTACCAAATGGTCATAATTAAAATTGTCATGACTCATGATATATATATATTGCTTCGTTTTTGGTTAGACTAATATGTTACACCATATATTATAGATCTATTTATTCATCCTTTTAATTATCAGAATTGTTCAGAGCTTATTGAATTTTCTGAATAAATAATTGTTTGGGCTGTATTTATGTTGACTTTTTTTCCAAATAATTTGATTCCTGGTAAAGATTTGTTGTCCACATGTATGTGTATAATTGATTAAACCTTATCTTTTAGTTTCATATTAGGAAGTTGACCATATGAAATTTTGTGATGTGTAAAAAATTGTGATTACTCTTTGAATATATTGCTTGAGGTGATTTCATTAGAAA